>JAOPJI010070762.1:0-10569 GCA_027122695.1 Merluccius productus | reverse complement strand
AAGAAAGAAAGAAAGAAAGAAAGAAAGAAAGAAAGAAAGAAAGAAAGAAAGAAAGAAAGAAAGAAAGAAAGAAAGTATTAAAACGTTCATTTACAATGAAGATTTGGATGTGTATTTGTGCTTTTGGTCAAAATGTTCACTGATGACAAGTGAAAACTCACAACTGCCAGATGGTGGACTTCTTCTTCTCCTGAATGGCTGGACTTTCCCTTGAGGCCCTGATGATGAAGAGATGTGTGTGTGTTACTGTGACAGAACGCCAAGATCAACTCCAAGTCCAAGATCAGCAATTATGGAATTTATTATACATTTATACCGACATTTTTTCGTCTCGTGTGTAAAAAATATACAGTCTGGTCTGAAAGGTGCCGTCACACCCTGCCCACTTCCGGCCCCTCCCACTTCCTACTCCTCCCTCCTGGTCACCTGATCATCTCGGTCCATCTGACGGCCTCCTGCAGCTCCATCAGTCTCTCCTTGTACTGGTTCCTCTCCATCAGCACGCGCGCCATCTCCACCCTTGTGAAGCGCCGCCGCTGCGTCATGGTCATGTCTCCGTCTTGCATGGGTGATGAGTACTGGGTACACACAAGATACAGGGTGTCATACAGGGTGTCATATGCATGGACACAGTGAAATGTGTGCAGGGTCATAGCTGTTGCACCTTCCCTTGTTAGGGAAGTTGGAGCGGGTTGCAGGCTCAACGTTAACACCAACACTAGTCTCTAGTCTTCCATTATAGTGTATTCTAGTCAATTCTAGCAATACATTAATGAATTCATGAATGGAAATGCCATTAGTGTATTATGCACAAACTGGGCAACTAAAACATGTACACTTGCTTACATAAACTCTGTTTAAGACAGATCTTTGTTATACATCAACATGACATGGGTGGTCTCTTTTAGATGGGTTTGTACCATACAGTCTATGGCAGTGGTTCCCAACATTTGACTTCAGGTGTATCTCATATGCAAATGGTAAAAAATAGATAATGCAGAGTGCCAGCGCTTTATACACAATTATTACTGCAAGAAGGCCATGCAGTGGAAAGACATAGTCAGCAACGCTGCTTATGCTTCCATTGTGCTTATTTAGCAAACACAAATGAACACAAATCATCAATGGAAAACATATGATGGAATGCACAATGCAACACTTTTTGAAATAATAACAAGCACTAATACTATATTTACTGAACAATATTTACAATATATTTACTTTCAATTGTACCACAGGTTGAAAAACACTTGTCTATGGTTTGTACTCACATCATCCCCTGCCTCATCCTTGGAGTCTTGTGAAGCCCCTAGAGCCTCTGCCCTCAACCTGTGTGGAGGAGGCCAAATACAACTAATATATCATAACATATCTTCACACTGTCTTCAAGTGTCTTCGACATTCCTGCATGTTTCGACATATGAATGTACTTTAATGCATCTGGTAACAATATAGTGATATATAGAAAATATTAAGTGCCACCTTGAGGACGGGTGGAGCAAGGACAGAATTCAATTAAACAAAAAAACATGCTTCAAACCGCCCAACACCTGGGCACTGAGCAGCCAATAGCAGCCATTTGATTTCAGATCATGTAGAAGGTGAAATCTGACTACTACAGCTAGCCAATCTGACCTGGAACTGCACAATTAATTGCATATTAAACAAAATCGCGATTTTGGCCTCTGCAATTAGCTAATGAATTAATTTATTTTTAAAAAGTAATTGCATTATTTTTAATGTTTTTTATATACAGTAGGCTCCCCAGAATATTAATTGAATCGATTAACTGTTCGATTTACTCTATTAACCGCAATGAATAATCGCAATCACATTATCGGGCAAAATAATTGCAGTTAGAGGCAAAGCTGTTTTGCGCTCACCTTTTGAGCTCCTCCTCTAGCTCCTTGACCCGAGCGTCCAACTTGCTCTTGGACTGCCTCACGGCCTCCAGCTCCTCGCGCAACGACGCATGCTCCCCTGACAGTTCGTCCACCTTGGCGATGAGGTCGTTGGACACAATATTCAGAGCGTTTCTGTGTAGCACAAGAAATAGACCCGCCTGAGATCTAATACCACACAAATATATACATTGTATATTGTTTATGTGTTGGTCTCTTTCTCTATCTCTCAGACTCTCAATGTCTCTCTAACTCTCTGACTCTCTGTCTTTGTCTCTCTCTCTCTCTCTCTCTCTCTATCTCTCTCTCTTTTTCTTACTTGGTCTCTAGCAGCTGTTTGTTCTCTGTCAGCAGGTTCTCCACCTCCTTGCCCATTCCTGGAAGGAGCCAAAATAAAAAGCATTGATTGGTTTTCCAAGGAAGGTGACACAAAAATAACTTTTAAATATTAAATTGAAAATAAATATTAAACTTTGGTCCACTTTAACACGGAAATGAATCACGTTGAATGTGGTGAATGTAAGACGCCATAAACATTAGTTAAATCCAAAACACTGAACAGTCTACTACAAGTATAAAGAACACAAACACAGCTCAGCCATTAAAGCATAACAACCCAGAGTCATGCTAGTGGTAATGCCATGCTCACTATTAATGGAAGTTATACGGGGTCTGTTAGCATAATAGGATACAGAGTAGTCTAGTCAACAATATAATGAGCACATACCAGCCTTGTTCAGAGCAACACGTATTATTAGGGGAACTTAAAGTGCTTAAAGTGGCATTTTTTGAAACTGAGGTCATTTTGTTGACCAAGCGGTGCCTACTATTGATAACAAGCTACTGCATATAGTCAGCAAATAGCCAGTCAGCATATATATATATATATATATATATTCTAGGTATTCAATCAGAGAATAACATATCAATGCAATACACATAGCAATGAAATGGACAACAATTTATATTAAAAGATACAGCTGCCACTTTAAGAGGAGAGGAAAAGTATAATGAAACAGAAATGTAATGTATATAAAAGGCAGATGCCATAAAGAGTAGGGGTGAATTGCACAGTGTATTATTTCCAGTATGAACATGATTTCATTCATTTTCATACCGATAATGAATGAGTTCTGTAATGTATTTTCCAAACTGGTCCACATCATTGGAAATTACATCCAACATTGTACAACATTGTAGGATGTTGGATTTAATTTCCAACACAAAAAATTGCAGAATGTTTATACATGATTAGAGGGGAGGAAAGAGATGACACAGCCACAAAAACAAAGGAAGTGACATCTAAAAGCGGCCATGACCAAGCGAGGAAGTGACATAATAGATACGCATGGCCAACAAAATGAACATGTTCATTTTGCCGAGGCCACCGGATCGCCTTACCGAAGAAATCATCCCGGACTAGGAACGCAAGAGCAGAGGAGAGAAGAGAAGTTTGTAAGAATAATGAGAGTAGAAATAGCAGAGTGTGGTGTAGTTTGAGAGAGAGAGAGAGAGAGAGAGAGAGAGAGAGAGAGAGAGAGAGAGAGAGAGGGGAAGCTCATGAGCAATGGTTAATATGGCTGCGGAGAATTTCAGAGCTAGAAGCTGTCTGCGTCTAACCAAGCAGGTCTAAGGCTAGCAATATCCTAGTGTTAAGCAAGCAGACATGTTTGTAATTAAGTCATGTTTTTTCACAGAAAATATATGTTTGGTAGGGAAGGTGTAATACAAAATGCTAAATATATTCTAAATGTATTGAATAAAAAAATAGTAGTAGTACACAAAGCTTATTATGTTCATTGTCTCCTTTTTCTAAATTAACATCAGTGTTACATGTATGTATGACTGTTGAAGAAATAGAACAGAACAGAAAGGTGAAGTCAAGACACTGATTGGTTAAAACTAAATGGGGTACCACCCATCAGTGTTTAGATACACACCTGAAAACTCCCCTATACGTTTGTCCAGCGTGATCACATGAAAAGGAAAAGAAAGGTTGAGTGAGAAAAAAATCAAAATTCCCACATTTATACAATTACAATGAAACAACACCAGCATCAGCATAGAGAACTTAAAAATCAAAAATCGCTACTGCAGGACTTAAGCAGTATAAATAACCTTTGAGTAATCAAAATGAACTCAAAAGCCTTGGTCACATGGTACAACCACCAATAGGGATACAACGTGGGTTGGCAGCAGGGGGGAGGGGCTTTTAGCAGAAGAGCCCGCATGGTTCTGCTGGTGCAGGATAGGTCACAGCCTGAGGCACCATGCAAGGTCAAAGGTCAACAATGATGCAGTGCCACGCTTACACAGCACGTGTACGGAAAAGCCAAACTGCCAATGTTGCAAATAAATTCAATGGGCAAAAATGAACACATTGGCATGCAGCCTTCCTGCTATACTTGACTGCTTGACTGAAGACATGTTCAGTATGACACATTATGTTAAATATATCATGTATGAGAGATATGCTGTAAAATATTTCACATTCTCTCACACACACACACACACACACACACACACACACATACATACAAAGCTAAACTGCAAAACATGAATGGTTGGTTGGTCTTACAAAACATCAACAACCAACGTCCGAAAAACAAACGTACAGGGTTCAATATGGAGTTCATTGTCACACGCACACTAATGAAGACAAATTAATGGCGTCCCGTTACCTAGAAGTTCTGCTCCCGCATCCACGTCACCGATGATGTCTGACTTGGCGTCTTTGATTTCGTGGTACAGGGAATCTGTGTTGATGCCGAAGGCCTCGTTCACGATGCCCTGGGAGGGGCTGAAACAGATATACATCAAGTGTGTGTGACAAACCAAGACCTGTGGCTGGTGGCACACTTAAGGCTGATTCACACTCATGTTGGCACGCGTGTGTCAGGGATACAATGAAACCGAGAGAGAGACATATAAGGCAGTGGAAGAGCAAAAGAAAGATCGGAAGAAAGATCGGAAGAGAGAAAAACAAGAAAGAGAAAAGAAGAAAGTATCTGAGTGTGCATTGCAGTGGTGGTGTGTTTGAACCTGTTTCCTCCTCCGTACATGCGGGGGTCAACACACATATCCAGTTCTGGAGTAGAGTCGATGATCTCCTGGAACTCAGACCACTCATCGCTGCTTCCCATCCCTGGGCACAAAATAATAATAAACACAATTTAACAACTCAACACAGTAACATGTTATCAATACAATCGCTGAACTATGGAGTTTGGCTAATTTACACTAAAAAAGTGGTGCACAGAAAGATAGGCATTCCATGTGATCAACCAAGTATCAAGTATTCAATGTGAAAGAGTGGAGATGAATTACTTTTAGTTACTATTACTTTTGTGTTACTTTTTCTGTTAGACGTTACACTTCATGTAACTAGTTACTCATGTCTTTACTAGTTACCGTTGTTGTGAGGGGTTATTGTTATTGTTATCGTTGTTGTTATTATTATAATATATAGTTCCTGTGTGACATGTGTTACACTCGTCGATGACTGGTTTGCCTCACCGATGCTAACGTTGCGCGTCTCCTGCGACACCTGCACCTCCATGTTCCGACTGAGACGCTTGGCGCCCTTCCGCCGGTTCCCAGCACGCATGATGTCGAAGTCGGCGGGCGCGGTGAAGCCCTCGTTGAGCGGCGTGACGGAGGCCGAGGGGACGGAGGAGGTGGGCGTGTTGGACTTGCTACCCCCACTGCTGGGCGTGGCCGCCACCGAGTCCGACTCAGACCCGTCCTCCTTGGGGGCGGGGGGAAGAGGGCGACACAAGGACACTTAGCAGCATGTCGTGGAGGCTACAGTCACAGTCAGAGTAACTATAATACTCTGGCTCAGAAGTATTTTATTATGCTTGAGATCATGTTTTTCTGAGTCACGCTAACAGTAGTCTCTGTGGTTTGCACAATTTTCCAGTGCCTCCACGTACGTTTGTACACGTCTACACATCTGTAGTTTAGGCAGCCACATTTTCTGTAAACAGATCCAGAAATCCAGAAGCGGCTCCAAGGTATTTTGACCAATCACCACACAGTTTTAAGCTACGCATTGCAATCGCCTGCCTCAGTAAAAACAGCAATAGTCGTTAGTGATACCCACACCACAACATCTCTCACGATCACAACATCTATGCTGGAATGAGTGTCACACATCTACAACTCAGGCATCAACTTAATAGGTTAGTTTCAAAAACAACAACAACAACAAATAAAGCACAGGAGCATAATACTGTACAGTACAACAGTCACATAACTGTAAAATAAACTTCATAAGGAAGCACATATGCACCCCTGCTTGCTTGGGTCAACGTGTCAATTTTTTTCTTCCTATCCAAAATAACGCAGTCCACAGTATCGTTAGCAAAAAGTTGCAATTGTAATAATACAACTCTGCATCCGTGATTGTGACACAAGCAGGCACAGGGTGGGTGTGCCCACAGTGGGCATGGCTAGACAGATGGGCGGTGACACAAACTCCTCCTCCTCCTCCTCCTCCTCTTCCTCCCACTCCAGGGTGCGGACGTGGAGAGAGAGGATAGAGGGTGGAGGGCGGCTGTCTGTCACACCTGGTAGCCCGAGCCGTAGTTGGGCTGGCCCAGCTCGCCGAGCGGCCACGTGTCTTTTCCGGACATCGTCCTAGCCCCCCCGAGACCCCCACGTACCATGCCCTCGCCACCCGGGTATAGGCTCAGCGACGGAGGCCGGTCCGCTTTGCTGCTGGTGGGGGATGGGGGGGGCGGGGGGTGGAAGAGAGACAGAGGTTATTATACCACCAATATACATGTCACGCCAAAAGAGCACGGGGCGTGACGGCTCATATATTCTTTTAACGGAGCAAAGCACACGGAGCGCCAATGTAGCGTGGCTGTATTATTCCACTCGCTTCATATAGGACTCAGGTCTATTTTGGACACAAAAATTCGTAAACATTATTTTGCGTCTGTCCTGACACGTCCGTGTGCTTTGGGCTTCAGGGTTAAGGCGAACGACAACAACAGGCCGAGGAGAGAAAAAAAGAAATCCAAAGTCAAGGAAAAAGAGAGGAGGAAATATTGGAGTCGTCTTCAAAATGAAGGCCTAAAATAAAAGCATGCCGTTGAGGACACAACATGTGACCAAAGCATTTTTTTAGGGAAAAACTAAACGAGATGAACAGACAGACATACAGCTTAACAGACAGACTGACATACAGGCAAGCAAGCGAGGTGGGACATCATAAAGAGTGCACAAAGTATGCAAGTATGCAGTACTTCAGGTAAAGGGGTCGATGGTTGGTAAATAGGTTAGGTGGGGGGAGGGGGGCTGTTTACCTCTTCTTCCATGTGTGGCGATGACTGGTGTGCATAATCACAGAGAGGCCAGACAAACATACAGAGAATCGGACAGACAGATGGACACAGACCAAGACAGACGGATGGACGAACGGACGGACAGACAAGCACATAGGCAGGCAGTGAGTATAGTAATAGACAGGTGACAAGGGACATGCATAATCAGACAGAGATGTCAGTACCACATAGACACACACAGACAGACACAAACACTGCAGTGGGGCCCTAAAGGAGATTTGGAGGGTAGCCACATGACTCGGTTACATTTTTCGTCTCAATGCGGCTTGTGATCGGATTCCACCAGGACGCATTAACTGTCAGGTACGGTGGACACGCCCAGATAGGATCTAGGTTGCCTTGTGATGCGATGTGTACCAGGTCGCATTCAGAGGTGGTCTGGCTCACATTGTGGTCAGATCTCAGAGTAGTGTGGACAATTCCGGTCACGATGTGGACAGATAGCAGAAGTACGTCATTAAAACCACGCCCTGTGCCCTGTACTGAGGCACAAGGCTCCAGGTATTCTAGGATACTACCATGGAAATGATATTACACTAAAACTGCAGGAACAAATGTAATGTATGATCGCTCCGTTCTGCACCAAAGTAAAGTTAGTTCCATATTGGAAATTCCTCCTGCGTGCTCGATCAAGTGGTTAGATGTAAATAATATTGGAGGCTCTATAAGAGAGATATGATCTGTTGGTTAAAGACATAATATTGGAGGCTTCCTAAGAGAGATATGATCAGGTGGTTAAATATATATAATACTGGAGGCTCTCTAAGAGAGATATGTTCAGGGTGTTTAGTTATCCCAACCCTCTGAATGTCTATGTAATCTGTGAGAGAGATTTTCTCTGTTTATTTGTTGATATTTATTGAAATATTTATAGTCTGTACAAACATTAATTACAGTACCAGCATGAAGTACTAACCCCAAGTGAAAGTGAGTAAAAGCACAAACTGCGTAAACAGACAACACATAAAAGCCTACAACATTTTGATTTGGTTGTTGAGCAGCATTCAGGCATACATGCAGTGCTGCTGCTGACACACACTCTACTGTTGCAGTTGGCAATACCCAAAAAATGTAACTGCCCGGTGCACCACAAACACAGACGGACATTGGCTCACATTCGTCCGGAGCCCGGACCCTCTGGCTGACTGTGGCTCCCCGCCTGCTGCATTTTGGTCCGCTCGATGTTCTCCACATAGGTCTGAATCATCTGTGGGGACGGTAGGAGAACATCACGTGGAGAGCATGAAGGAGACCCACCTCAGACAGGGTGTCCAGTCCACACCACTCAGTGTCTGTGACACTTTAGACACTCATGTATAATGGTCATTGTATAGTTTCAATAATGTAGCATATGATCTACATATCTCTAACAGGTTTTTAAAATTGTATTTACATTTGCATTGCTACTACTCTTATTGTCCTGTACGTTCTGCTGTGATACCCAGATTTCCCATCTGGGATTAATAAAGTACCATCTTGTCTTGTCGGATCTTATCCTATCACGCACTCATCAGTAACTCACTAGTTTAAAGCCTAAATTAGAAACCAAGAAGATGACAATGGTGCGGACATCATAATGAATCAGAGCATAAATAACAATCTCAGAAAGACTCGATGGAATATGAGGGCACAACAACAGAGGAATGTTGTAAAAGAAAACTACTACTGTAGCTCTTGTGTAGCCTATTATATAATAGTCGATATAATAGTCAGTACAAGCGACAGCCATGACTGCCTGTTTGTGAAGCTCAGGCGGAAGAGACGAGCATGTAGTCCCACGGTCTTTAGGTGGTTCACGGTAGGTGGATGTGGAGTGACCCGCCATCGTTCTAAGGCAGCTGGAAGAAATGTGATTTCATTTCTCGTAATACAAAGCCCATCATTGTTTTGTTGGTTGTTAGGGTCTCAGTGGATCTCAGTTCATCGTCATATTATATATTTTCCTGCTTAACAATTACATTTCATCACAAATTTATTAAGGATTGAATATTAATGACTTTTGGCCATAGACGAGGTGCGAGGAAGCCATTCAATTCCAGCCCTCAATGTGCAAAATATGGATGAGTAGGTGGTGTGTAAACCAATGGGTGACATGACGGGTCTATGGGTCACTACTTCCTGTTAGGAGGGGTCCTCTCGTACCTCAGTGTGGCGCTGGTGCAGAGCGTTGTACTCCTTCTTCATGTCGGACTCTCGCTCTTCCAGCCGCGTGACTGAGACACAGAAGGTGTGTTAACAGCCAGAAATAAAAAAACTTCTAGCCATTTAATTAAGATTGTCATTACTAGACTAAGCCAGTAGTCACTAGTTGGTTGACAAAGTTTAGTAAGCATTTTCCCTGACGAAAAACATTTCTGTGTGTGTCTGTAATACAAGCTTGGAATATATGCACTCACAGGTGTGATTTAAATACACTCCATTTGGTGTAGGGATCTTTGATTATTTGATTTTTACTTTTGTGTAAATGTTCATAAGTATATCTACAATCTGTCTGTGCCACTAGAGCTGGTTAATATTACAACAGGCCCGCATGCTCTAATCAAGCATGGCTGCTGGCAGACAAAAATAAGTCTTAGTTATATCGCTGCTTTGAGTAACTAAGTACACCGCCAGCAACAATACACTGGCCATCAAGATCAATGCCGAGCTCATAACAAACAGAGTCCAAAGACCTGTCTTAGACACGGCTTATCATGATTCTACCTGTCTGCCAAGTCACTGTTTGTGTACAGACAGAGAGACAGTGACTTTGTAGTTTTATTAGATACTAACTATCATTATTCACAGCAGGGCTTGAAACGCAAAGCAAGTTCTGGTCTGACAGTCACATCAATTTGACAGAAAGGACATACATTGTGGGTCAAAGGTCAAGGGTGTCCCATTTGCTATTATGTATGCATTTACATACGTGTGTGTGTGTGTGTGTGTGTGTGTGTGTAAACATGTATAGGTGTGTGTGTGTGCGTGCGTGCGCGTGTGTTAACATGTATAGGTGTGTGTGTGTGTGTATAGGTCTGACAGGCACGTCAATTTGACAGTAAGGGCATACATTGTGGGTTAAAGGTCAAGGGTTTCCCATTTGTGTGTGCATTTACGTATGTGTGTGCATGTGTGTGTGTGTGTGCGTGTGTGTGCGCGGCGTGTGTGTAAACATGTTTAGGTGTGTGGGTGAGTGCGTGCGTGCATCTGTTAACATGTATAGGTGTGTGTGTGTGTGTGTGTGTGTGTGTGTGTGTGTGTGTGTGTGTGAATGTGTGTGTGCATGTGAGCAAGCAGTCATCTGATAACATGTATAAGTGTGTGTGTGTGTTGTA
>JAOPJI010070710.1:0-21425 GCA_027122695.1 Merluccius productus | reverse complement strand
TAACGCCGATATTTTGGCAATGAGGCCATCGATAGCAGTATTATAAGAACCGTTTTGGGTGGTCGCTGTAGTTATTGCCTTTAATTTTTCTTTACATTCAGACACCAAATTATCATAGTGACTATGATCAGTACTTTCATTGATGTTGGAAATTGAATTATTAATGGATGATACTAACTCTTTGATCGATTTATCTTCAGAATTGTACTTTTCAGTTGCTTGGGGTTTGAAACCAACAAGTGTAGAAAGAATACTATCAGCATTTTTTATAAATCCATCGCTGTGCGATTTTATTCGGCTCAAAAGATCATCATAGTTGGCGATTATTCGCGTGTACTGCTCAATAAAAGTGTTGAGGCCGACGTTATATTTGTTTTTGTAAAAATCTTTTGTAATGGTATAGAATTTGGTCGTTTCATTTTTTGTTGACGAAATTATATTTGTTCTCGACTTATAGAAACCATTATCCGTGTCCTTGGCAGTTTGAAGCAATCCTCTTTTGTTATTTTCAGACGTTGTCAATGAAGTATATTTACTACGAGTAGATATTTCAAGATTTTGGGCATCCACTAACGCACTTTTAGATTCTCCGAGTAACTGTGTTAACGCATCTCTCTTATTAGACACCGTCGTTTTTGCATCGTTACTTGAAGATTCCAAATTAGTGATTTGACTGCTAATAGAATTCAAAGTTGATTCCATAGGTTTAACCTCTAATGAGTTGTCAGCTTGGCTATTTCTTAGGTTGGTTACTCGTTCTTCATGATTTATTGAATTGCTGTGTAAGGTGTCAGCATTTTTCATAAAAGTTAATTTTTCTATTTCATCGTCTACTAGTCTCTTGAAATCACGCGGATGGGAATTTTCACGTTGACGTAACATACTGCGAACGTTGTCAATTTGATTTGCTTCATTGATAGCTCTATCGATCGACGATTTCAATTCACTATTTTGTTGTTTGGATGTGGTTATATCGCCGTTGTTTCTAGAAGCAGAATCTTTGGCTTTAACCAATTTTTGTTTCGAGTCATTAATTAGGTTACTAATTTGCGTTTTCAATGCTGTTGTTTGCTTGTATGTCTCATCGGCGATAGACTTCACCAATTTCAATGGATGTGTTGTGGTTGAAGCTATGAAAGAATCACAGTCAGTTTGGATAACTTTTACATTATATTCGTAGTGACCCAGTTTTGTGTCAACAGTATTAAGATTTGCGGCCATTGTGGTTGCATCACTTTCTATTTGAGATAACTCCTGTTGAGCCATTTGGGTTTTTTGTGAAGCTTCGTTGAGTTTGCGAATTTTATCATCAAAATTAAAATTTTGACGCATATATTGACCATTAGCATCTCTAACATTAGTTGGTATCGAGTGCTCATATATTTGTTTTAGATCAGCTACCGTTTTTGAATAATCACGCACCAAGTCATCAAATTTAGCCTTGATATTAACGTATGCCGTATTATCAGGTGGAGAGGTTGTTATGGCGTTCCGTAAGTTTTGTAACGTTTGTTCTTCACTATCAGCACCACTCGACACATCCTTAAGCTGCGTTTGTAAAGAGGCAACTTTTTTTGCAATATTGTAATAATTGGAAGAGGAAACATCATCATACGAAAATGAATTAGTGTGGCCTTTGAAGGTCTCTAAAGAATTTACTTTTGATTGTAAACTCTTCTTGAACGCAGTTAGCTCAGCTTTTGCGGATGTTATCGGTGATGTATTTTGTTCCATTCTAATGTATTCATCGTTAATTGTGGGGTATCTTTCTTGGTATTCATCAATTTTAGATTTTTCCGCTTTCAAGTCGTCGATAATTTGTGCACTAACAAAGCCATCATATTTCGCTACAGCAGCTTCCAGGTCTGTTTTCGTCTGTTTTAGCATATCGACCGTCAGCTCGTTCATAGAGAAAGTTGTTGCAGCATGTTGATTGTCTTCAGATGAATCAACCAGCGTAGCATCTGCGAGAATTCCATCATATTTCCTACTAAGTGAATCAGCGTCAGCTTTCACATTGTTCATAATTTTTTCAGTGAATCGTTTAAATGATTCATCTACAGATGCAATAATTGAGTCAATTTGATTGTGGGCGTTGCTTAAACCATATTGAACACTCCCAAGAGTGCAAGATATTGAGTTGCTTTTAAAATTTTCATATTCGCTATAGTGTTTTGAAAACTTATCAATAGCACCGATAGCTATACTATGTTCCGTCATCAATAAAGCACCTTCTCTTTCCCGTATACACAAATCAAGTGTTTTGACTTTTATTCTTGTAAAGTGTATATAGCGACCTATCTCTTTTTCCAAAAATTCATTATATTCATTGTCAAATTTGAGAAATTTTCTTATTTTGTTAAACTCGGCTAAATAAGTATTGAACATTGTGTGACATTCAGAAACTTTTCTCAGCGAAGAAGATATTTTGCGCATCTCGCCTAACCACGTCGTAATAAACGTTTTCTCTAGAACCCCAAGTCCTCTCACAATATCTTGAATATCACCCTCAAGAATGTTTCTTAAAGATTCCATAGATTTTTCCTGAGAATCATGTTTTGTTTTGGTATTACTTAATGATGTTTCTATTGGTAATAAGTAATTGTTCATGTTATGTATAGTTTCGTTAAAGGTAGGGTATCGATCGTTAAATTTATGTTGAGTGTCAATATAAATTCTGCAGGTATCCTGAAGCGATCGTTTAGGGATCCACAGATTAGAATTACTTGAGTCTTTCTTGATTTTCGCCAATAGACTGTTAAGCTTGTTCTTATCTATAGTACGCTTCGGCTTTAAGGGAAACCTACCATCTGCACTCGTTAACACTACAGTTAGCACTAAATAATAATAATAATAATAATTTATAGGTTATTTTTAGTACAGACAAATAGAATTTCAGAATTTGTTCTCATCGTCGTATAGAATATCACCTTCTTTGCTTATTTAGGGTATTATACATATAAACGACGAGTTTCATTCAACAGCAAATACATAATCTATTTGTTTCATTCATATCGAAATCCCAATAAAGATAATTATACATATAAACGACGAGTTTCATTCAACAGCAAATACATATTCTATTTATTTCATTCATATCGAAATCCCAATAAAGATGATAATAGTGCATAATACTAAACACATAATCAGATTCGGTGGTCTATAATACAGTAAAAATAGATTGTACGTTTCTCGTTGTTTTTATTCGTCTCTTTTTAACAGAATCGTCGATATACTATCTATTACATGTGTGAGTAGTGTGTGTGTGTCACGCACCACTACGCATTCGCAGACATTCTTCTCCCTATACAAATAATTGTACAACATGGAGCTTATATTATTTTAAACATCTTTAAATAATATTCACGCCAACCAAAATGAATTTTGTGCCTTATTTATAACCAAAAATATAAGCGATTTAGCATGGCTTAATGAACCAAATAATCAGTTCAATGAAACGGTGTTTTTCAGAATTATCACCACAAACTCATTCAATAAATGTTGAAATAATGCACAATGAATAATAGTTTTGAAACATATATATGTGTTGATCGTAATATAGCTTATGCACTGTTCATCCAATTAGTGTTTTGACCAGGAACACCACAGCAATGCCTAAAATTATGAAAAAATGCGTGAACTATTTGTATAATAAGTTAAATATGTTTGACTGGATTATTTTTCATAAAACCTAATGATTTTAACGTGGCAAGGAAATACAAAATCAGTGTTCCAAGCTTTGACTAGTTAAGCAATAAAAACTCCTGTGTGTGCGTACTGCAAAGTTCAACTCACATAAAAACCTACATTATTTCACACGAAAAGTTCACTCAATACCTAAAAAAATTGTTCAATAGAAGTAACTATTTTATTCGCCACCAAAAGCGGGGAGCTTACATTTATACGTGTTGTGCAATTGGGGGACATCCAATTGTTGGAAAATGCGGCAAATTGCACACTAGTTATGTTTGGTTGTTGTGATTGAATTGAGGTAGTTTCTATGCCCATGAATTATATTGGGTCATATAAGGACTCAATACAAACTGCGCAGATGCAAATAGCGAATTCTAAATATAAATCTCCCGCCTAAATCCACCCGAGTAGGTTCAATGATGTACTATTAGTTTTTAGGGCAGATTGTGTTTCGAGTTAATCTCCACACAATAAAAATACTAACTAATTTTTTCGCGCCAGAAAAACAAAAACGGAAGTGAAAAAATAGCCGACTATATATAGGTAGTTAGTGTTAACGTGAACGACTCAGTGTGGTTATGAACAAGGCGATCGAATTATTTTCGAGGAGGCGGTAGAAAGTCTTCGTCTGAATAATCTTCTTCATCAAAATTGAATGTTTTAATGAAATCTTCGTAGTCTTTTTCTTGCTGGTCCTTTTCTTGTTGGTCCTCTTCTGGGCTTTCGTCATAAGTCAGTTTGGCTGATTTAAGGTAATCTTGAAAAAGTTCTTCCATCCATGTCAACGGTGCCAGCGATAAGGAGGAGGATGACGAGGATGACGACTCCTTCATTGGCATGTCCTTATAACATGGTATTCGCTGGCGTACTTCATCCGAATATGTTAAAAATTCACTTCGACAAGAACCTAATGGGACCAACAATTCATTTTACTATATTCAAACTAAAATGGATGTTACATCTCACTACGGGCGGGTTTGGTGGTTTAGCGGGTGCAATGTGTTTGTTGTGAGCGTTTTCAGAAAAACTATTCCTACCAGTTGGTTTACTTTTGTTAGTATTACTACCACCACCACCGTCCTCATTATCATTGACCACACGACTTATATCAAAGAATGAACACATGAATTTTAAGATGTCAATCTCTATTTGAAGAGCGCCTGGGGGGCAGTAACTCTCTTTATAAGCTATAGGAGCATTAGAAAATAACTCACAAGTCTATTACTCCTACTTTTGGACAAATTTAGATTTTGGTTGTTTTTCAAACAAGCTGCCACATTAGTTGAAACGCAATTGGGAGAAGCAGCATGCCATCCATTTGTTGACGCTGAACACATACAAAATAGTTCAAATCGGTCAATTATTCAATGCATGAAAAATTACCGTCCTTTATCATTGGGCTATCTTTATGTGATATATTTGGAACTCTGAGGCCTATCACACAATTGTCGCTAAGGTAAGGCTCGTCCATGGCGCGTGGGAACCAGTGAACTTCGAGTACATCACAAATTCCATTGGCCACTGGTTCCCACTTTTGAATAAAACGTAGTCTTTTTTTGGTAATGGGGAAATTGATCTTGGGATCAAAGAAAAAGTGCAAGATGACGTTTATTAGTCGATACACATACAACACATAATCTTGTGTGTGATCGTTTTGAAATATAAATATAACGCTATCGAAGAGGACTGTTTTGAGGAAAAAGTTGAAATAGAACAGCTCTTCGTCTTCTCTGCTCGCAGTACCTTTCTTTCTATTCTTGCGCATAGAAAATAGAACATTTTTATTTTGATTCAACTCGCACATGACGTTGTCGATCACGTATTTGGGTATATCTTTAACGTTGATCACCTCGAAGAACGCTTCTATATATTTCTTTATGCTTGGTCTTTTCGCACGATCTATAGGCAACTGTTTAATCACCTCTAACACAAAAGGAGGAGATGTTATTGCAAGTCGATTCCAAGATTTTCTAATTCTATCTAGTATTAAGTCATTCTTGGTCTTAGCCAGTCTAATTCTCATCTGGTGTGGAAATATGGGTGCTACAGTAGGGTGAAACTTTGTCTTTTTATGTGATTTTTTCTTCATGATCACTTGTTTCCTGTGTATCTTTTGGAGACGGGATCTTGTTTTAAAACGATGTACTGGTGGCATTTTGGTTGCTGGAATAGCATGGTCTTCTTCACTCAAAGAAGGTGGCGATGATACAATTTTGCCACATGGTGATGTAGAAATGGCAGTGGACGACGTACACTCTGCATCATTGCAACCGGAGTCAATGTCCTTTAGCGGCGTCCTTGAGGAATACAGCGCTTCGTGGGTGTTCATCGATGTGTAATATCGCTTTTTTTTGCGGCCGAACAACATACCCACTAGAAATAGTTCTACAACGCATAATGTACTAGTACTACTTGAATTATAGGGTGGCAGCGTTTCTCCCATTGAAAATAAATTTGCCATTCTTATGGATTTATCTCCAAAGGACCTATCTATATGTTCATCGGTATCGGGGAGACGTTTAGATTCATCTTTATCGGGCGTAGATTCATGTGCATCGCTGTTACAGCAGCAGCAGCAGCGTTTTGAATAAGATCCACAGTTGGTGATAGTGCAATCGCCGAATGAGACCTGCTTAGCATCTGCGTCATTGTTTACGTGAAGCAAGGAAGGTTGTTCAACATAGACGTTGATTGAAGAATCATCTAGCTGCGTTTCATTTGGAGGTTGATCTTCGCGTACATCATCATTAGCCTGATCAGTAACTCTGCCGTTTGCAGTTTGCTCTTCACGTACATCATCATTAGCCTGAGCAGTAACTCTGCCGTTTGTAGTTTGCTCTTCACGTACACCATCATTAGCCTGAGCAGTAACTCTGCCGTTTGTCGTCTGATTTTTGGGATCGGGGGTAATTTTATGTTGGCTGTTCTCTTCGGAACTTGGATCACGATTTAAGGATACCATTACGTTAGTCAGTGTTCTTCTTGAGGATATGAGAAAGCAGTTCGAACACACACAATTCTTAAATGGGCAGCGTTTCTTTAAACAAAAATTAAACACGTCTAGTTGTTTACATTACGCGATGTAGCACTTACTTTGTGGCCTCTAAGGCGTACAGTGAAGCCGTGATTTCTGCATCGACCACAACACATATGCTTCATTTCAGTTTTCGCAGCTTTATTGAATTTTTGGGACATCACCCTTAAACCTCTTAATGGGGGTAAGCACTAAGTTTACAGCTACCGATTCCCACCTCGGTTAAAGTGGTTATTACACAATTAATGGCTTTTTACAGTGGAAAATACTATAACAGTTGGCGTCGATTCGTCCTCCATGAAATAGTATTTTAATAACAACTCCTAACTTGAGTTGTCGGTCGAAAATGCGTACAGCTTTCACATTGACGCCCAATATTGTTTAAGTAGCTGTCATTTTGATACCAATTATAACCATGGAAGTGTCAAAAATCTAGCAAAGCAATAAAATTATAGTTTTATTCCATCGTTCATTCGGCCCTATAACAACGCGTATACATGTTAGGTGGTTGTCACTTTAAAACTATACAGTTCTCCGATAAACTGAATGGAGGTCATCACCAAGTACTAAACTTGGATAGTTTTGCAATCAATGGTTGGCCCTATTTGAATACAAAACATCAAAGAACCAATAAGATGTGGTAACACAACAAACTCTATACGATTCCAGTAGAACTGAATAGACAAATAGTTGGTTTCAATGACACACGCCCATTCCACAAAAGTTTAACCACTACTATTTCGACATTCGTTGTAGCACTTGGTGGTGCAAATGTGACGCCAAAATCCCGCATTATTAATTCAACATTTTCAAGCACTCACAAAAGCTACAGTTCGGTGTTTGACATATCGAACACATGCAATTCGACACCATGACATGTGGTGGTGTCAAATTCACGTTTCAATAGTAAAATGATAAACTATTCAATTTCCAATAATAAATTGAAAAACTAATAAACACTAATATGGCAGATGAAACGCAAAAAATATTTTAAAATTCAATAATCCCGAAGACTCCAAACTCGCTCGCACAATTCAAATTAACTCCAGCTTATACATAATCCTCAAGTAAGACGATTTAACAAAGCCGTTATCAAATTAGCCACGTATGCAATTGGGCGTGCTTGTCGAAATCTGCTTAACCTAATAATAGTTTGTGCAGTATATTGACAATGGACCTAGATGAATGACCATTACCATGGATTCACTATTCATACAAACCAAAAACCGAGTGAAAATACCAACCACGCATTCGGTGCGATGATTTTGGTATCATCGTCCTTTCCGGTGATTATCTCAAACAAAGTGCTAATATTTGCAGTTATCGCTGTAAGAACCTGACAATGCGCACGATAATATGGCAATTAAGAACTGAGCGCAGTCGCATTCGATAATTACAACAATCGCACTGTACAATATAGATTGTATAGAATACTATGAAGGATAACGAAACTTGATTGTTAATAACCGCGGATAAGGATCATATTGATTTCCGTGGTGACACTCGTTCGGGTTTGAACTATAGATAGTACCCGAAACGGGTGACCACCTCCAAATAAACAACCTGCATTGGTACATGCAATCTTCTAGCAACGATCAATAGTTGCTAGCACATCCAGAATTTATCTGGGTGTTAAGCCGTTAATGCGTTGGATTAGTTCCAACTGATTGGTGTAATTAGGAATGAAGGTGTCCATCAAATGAAACATTATAAATAATGCAACATTAACACCTTAAACCCATGTTTGCAACTATGCTATAGGCGTGCAGCAACAATCCATTTAGTAGGTGACACTGACACCGATTTAAGTTGCACTACTATGTGCGTAATCGATAATTTGAATGGTATTAGTAGGCTCCTAAAATAACTGCACCTGTCAAAAAATGCGTGTACACTGAGTTTATTTTAAATGCACTAATTTGTCATTGATGTGGACGGGGTTAATTGGCGTCAAGTTAGGAAAACGACGCCTATTTTCCATATCACCAATAGTTAAATTCCGAAAGCACCATTTCGTTCACCCTATTCATTCGAAAAAACCCATATAACAATCACGAAAAAGTAAATTAACTCAACCTTCAATCCACAACAATAACTGATAAGTGTAATATTTTTCGCACGGGTGTTAATCCGATTATAGATGTTATTAAGCACAGAGGTTGTCATAACGCCCTTCGGATAATGATGGATTGTAGGAGTACGATTAAGGATGCAAAGCGAATAGTAATAAAAATAGGAAGTGCAGTTGTCACAGACAAGGTGAACACAAGCAATGTGTCACTTTCAAGGATAGCGTCAGTGGCGGAACAGGTAATTTTAAATCCGGACGTGAAAATCTTTTAATGCGGCTATCTTTTGATGTGAATTGTTAGTTTGGCGTTAGAATTAAGTTTGATGTGAGTTATTTCGTGTGTAGATAGCGTATAACCGTTAAGGATTGGTCGCATTTAAAATCAACTGACAATAGTAGATTTATTTTATAACTCGTCATATTGATCAAAATAGTTATAGTTAATAGTAGTAGTGGTGAGACATAACTTGTGAATGATATGTGTGTTATTAGGTTGTGCAACTGAAAGAGTCTGGGTTAAATCCAATTGTAGTGTGTAGTGGTGCTGTGTCTGTTGGTAGTCGGTTGTTCGAGCAAGATGACCTCTACGAAAATGGTAACACTGACGTGGTGAATGGTGATTCGGTGGGAAAACTACTAATATCCACTGATGAGTTGCGTCGAAGTCTTAGTGCCTCAGTGGGTCAATCTTCGATAACGGAAACCTTTGGTTGTTTTATTGGTAAATTGGGAAGTGACGTTGCCCAGTTGCTTGTCACAGTGGATGATTTGATGAACACGACCAAACGTTTGAGAATAGGCAAAATTGTCGATCTCATAGCCGATCAACCACAAACCATTCCCATATTGAATACCAACGACGCGGTGTGTGATATAATTGAGTCTCAAAACTCTCTCAATCTAGTTGATGGTCTTGATCTCAAAGATAACGATAGTTTGGCGGCTCTCATCGCCAAATGCGTCAAAGCAGATCTGCTGATTATACTGTCTGATGTGGATGGTGTTTTTAGTTCCCACCCTAAAAATTCCAATTCACGCATTCTACGTTCATGCACCCGAGAAGACTTTGAAAACATAAGTTTCGATGAGAACGATGACAATGCCATCGGCATTGGTGGCATGCAATCCAAGTGCACTTCTGCAGTTTGGGCTATGAACGAGGGAATCAATGTTGTCATTGCTAATGGGATTGCTATGAATGACCATCGACCCATCACTGGAATTATGAATGGCGAACTTATCGGCACTATATTCACTCAGAAGTGTAATAATATGGGCAAAGTTGCCTCCAATGTGAAACAGTGCCAACGAAAACTAGAACAACTGTCCATGGACGATCGTTGCCACATTGTGAAAACGTTGGCCGATCTCATTGAATCCAACTATGACAACATTGTTGCGGAGAACAAAAAAGATGTTGAACTTGCCAACCAGCAAAACATCGACACATCTCGTCTCGAACTTTCCAAACAAAAAATCGACGACCTTGTTGCTGGACTGAGACAACTCGCCCAGACAACCGACCCCCTACGCAAAGTCATCAAAAGAACCCAAATTGATGATGATTTGGTCTGTGAGAAAATCACCGTACCACTCGGGGTGATACTTGTCATTTGTGAAAGTCGACCAGATGTGCCACCACAAGTTGCTGCCCTTTCGATCATCTCTGGAAATGGGTTGCTTATGAAAGGTGGAAAAGAGGCCTTCCACTCCAACGAATACATTGGCACACTCATCAAACAGTCGTTGGCTACTCGTGGTTGTGAAAATGCTTTTGGTCTGGTATTTATCATGCTGACAGAACGACTCATCACACTAACACACACACACACACATAGGTTCTTACACGGATTCAAGTGGCCGAACTTCTCGAAATGCCAGAGTTTGTCGATCTTGTCATCCCTCGTGGGTCCAACCAAATGGTACGGAATATCCAAAAGAGTTCCAAAGGCATCCCTGTGATGGGACACTCTGAAGGAATCTGCCATCTCTTCATTGACTGCGATGTTGACGAAGAGGCGGCTCTCAAGTGTGTCGTCGACTCCAAGTGCGATTATCCCGCCGCTTGCAACGCGGTCGAAACTATTCTTGTGCACATTTCTCTTCTGGGCTCGAGTTTTTGGGATTCCCTGATTCAGACGCTTGAAAACAATAAGGTACGATCATTCGCTTTGTTCACGTCTTTATTGCTGGTTTATTAACCTTTTAATCCGCGGTTAGTCTACTTAATCATTTTGTTAATACCGCCATTGTGTATTTTAAATGGATCGTTATTTGTATAATTTCTCGTTTGTTCTCGCAGCTTATTTTAATTGTTGATCTTTAATTGCTGATTAATTTTATATTTGTTTTTTGTTATTTAAGGTAGGTTAATTTTGTTGATCGTTCGTACACTAGTTTTTGCTCTATATAATACATATTGTTTAATGCATGCATTAATTTGTGTGAAACAGGTTGAAATTGTAGCTGGACCAAGATTGGCAACAAAATCCCAAGGCAAGGGGCTCGAAGTTACTGAAGATTTCAGATGCGAATACGGTGTCAAAAAATGCACTATTGAGGTTGTTAACGGCGTTCAACAAGCAGTGAGGCACATAAACGAATTTGGTAGTTCGCACACAGACGCCATTATCTCAAAAAACAGTAATTTGATTTGTTCCATTAAGTTGTTTTTTATCTTGTGTCATTTCATAGCCAAAAACCAAGATTTATTTGTGAGTGGAGTGGATAGTTCTAGTGTGTTTGTCAATGCTAGCACACGATTTGCTGACGGATACCGGTTCGGTCTTGGTAACTAATTTCGACGGCATTAATGCGTCTAATATCGCATGTGTAGGCGCTGAAGTGGGAATAAGCACTTGCAAAATCCACGCTCGAGGTCCAGTCGGAATCGAAGGGCTGCTATCCACCAAATACATTCTTAAGGGGTCGGGCCACATTGTTTCTGAGTACAAAACTGGTGTTCGAAAATTCCAACACAAAAACCTTCCTATTAGTGATACAAATTAACTACGTAGTTGTTGACTCTTTATCTACACTCTATTCTAGTACTTTTGCAGTGGGTTTTTGCGCATTAGTTTTTTCAATTATCCCGTTTTATTTTAGTCAAATTGTCCTCATTTATGCTACGGTTGAAATATCATTGGTATGAAACACAACCAAAGTGGACATTAAATTTGGCGCTTATTTTTCAGTAAAAATTTCACTAAATTATTCGCACAGTGCGCATGCGTACGAATATTTATTTGTTATCCAAAAAATTAATTTAAAAGTGGTATAACTAATGTCAATTCCACTTAGTTGATCAAATACGCAAAGCGGTGTTATTTAAGTTGGCGATATTCAAATGCACGAGTGGACTAAAACAGGAGGCGACGAAATAAAATGATAAAAGTAATTAAACTTTTTTAGATGATAAAAAATCTAAAAAATGCTTGGATAAAAACCACACTTCAATAAAGTATATGCAGCATGAATCTTCATGGCGCCCACTTTAAAACGCCGTAACAACAGAAGTACTATGGTTTAATTCATTGGTCGTTCAGACTTTAAAATTCCAATGTGAATTAAAGTATACAATATTTTCAAATAACAAATACAGTATTTGATCAGGATTTTTTATCCTTTTTACAATTTTCCCATTGACTGCTGCTGCCATGTGTTATTGCACTTAATTGCTCTCGATGAAATTGTCATAAACAATACTTGACTGTAAGTTAGTTCAAGCATTTACAAAAGTCAGGATAAACCAAAAATGTTATTCATTTCTAGTATAGTTCATTGCTGGTTTAGATGGTCAATGTTGTTTGTTATTTGACCCTCAATACTCTACCAACGTGAACCGCATGATTTTGAGATGTACAGTTGGAATAAAAACGAAATGGAACATTGCAACGTATAAAACTCTTATATTTCACATTCTAAAGGAAGTACTATCTATCTCTTTCTATGCAACATAGTCAAGGTTTGATGGATCGTCTTTTCTTGTCGAGATTTGCGCCAACTTCCCCTTCGTCGATGGTGCATTCGTAGCACACTTTGGTGTACTTGTAGACATCGTCGTTGTCACTGTCGTCGAAGAAAAGATTGGTTGCGATAATTTCGCACGCGTTCTTATCGTTGCACTGATCGGCTAATTTTTTCCATGCGGCGTCGCCTTCCATACTGCACTTTTTGTGAGTTGTCAATCCCACGGGCGAATTTGGGCAGATGGCCGCGTCTTCCCTCCCCCAAAATGCGGTGATGATGTTGATCACTTCAAATTTTTTGCACTCCAACCAATACTTCTCATTTCCACAGATGTAGGAGCAGTTCTAAAGTAGATAGCGTGATTTATTTGCCACACCTATTTAATTAGTTGAGTTATTTGAGATACAGGGAGAACATATTCATCGGTTGAGTGTCCCGGTTCTCCAGCTGGACCCATTGTACCAGGATCCCCCGGTTTACCGCCAACTCCAGCAATACCGGCGTCACCAGAAGGACCTTTTTCGCCAGGTTGGCCCGGTTCTCCGGGATTTCCGATGGGACCTCTAGGCCCCATGGGTCCTGTCATTGTATGGTGTTATTCAGTTGGTCATTTGACAAAAGAGGTTCAAGTTACCTTGCTTGCCCGTTAATCCTATGGAGCCGGTGGACCCGGGGTGGCCTGGGTTTCCTTGTTCACCTTGATATCCTTGAGACCCTTGTTCACCGGGGTCACCACGTCGACCAGTAAACCCTAATATCGACAAGGGTGCCAAAAATGTATAGAGATTCATATTGAGAGCTTTGTGAACTCTTTTTTCCAACTCTATCAATTTCTACAACATTGAATAGGTTGAGTTGTCGGACTTTCAATTGGATTTTACCAGTGGTGGCGGTCCATGGTCTTCTTCTACTATATCGTCTTCTTCACTACTGTGAACTTGTGCGTGTTTTTTGCGGGTAATGAAACTTTTTTTGGGCTTTGGCGAAGATTTTTTGGGCTTTTTTCGTTCAATCTTTTTAACTTCCTATAGTAAGCTTTGTATTTTCATTCAAAAAGTTAATCGGTTTACTGTAGTTATGTTGACAACATTGACGTTTTCGCTATCCTTTTTGTTTCTCAATAACTTGCTCAAGGTATCTATGATGGTAGGAGTTGATCAAAAGTTTTCTCGGGATATATATTACTATAGACATTGGCGATTGTTTTGTTAACTAGTGTCGCTGTTTGAATTTGAGATGATTCATTCTTCTTTACCGTGATGTCTTAATTTCATTTACTCGCTCACTACCCCATTGTCAATACTTTTGGTTGGAATCTTAATTGGTTTAGTGATGAGTTTTTTCAATAAATTCGCCATTAATCGATGTTTCCTGTTCTCTTTGCCAGTGTCATTGGTTGAGAGGATAACAGTAGTATTGGCAATGACAACCGGGTGAGGAATATCTCGAAGCTTCCCTCCAGTCAACACAGTCATTGGATTTGTGTTGTTTCGGGTATGTAAAAGTTGCTCGAGAGATCGGTGTAAAATCGTTCTAATTCTACTTCTAGTGTACTCCTTCGTTGCAAGTGTTTTATTTGAGTCCTCTATCATCTGGGGACTTGCGGTTGTATTGTTGGCCGTTCTAACCCTATCAACTGCAGCTACTGGAATGTGAACGCATAGAATATCAACTAAAATCTATGTACAAGTGCTATTTGTTGAAGTTAGATTTGACGATTTTGTCATGTTGTTATTGACCTCCATAAGATTGTCCAAAATAACATCGTTCTCATTATAGCTCCCAGTTATGTTTCCGTCGTACGGCAGAACCACGTCACTAGTTGAGTTGGGTGGTAATATCGATTCCGTATAAGGAGCGAAATCGGTTGTATTGAACGCCTCGATCACGCCCCTATATCCAATACTATAACCTACAACTTTTGCATCAGCATTTTCACGATCAAATTTAAACACATACCATATATAAAATATAATATGAGATATAACGATTTCATTTCTAAATGCGAGCTAAATCAACTCCCGAACGTGCGAAAATTTTATTGCTTCAAACCTGTCAGCGTATATTCATCACTGTAGAGCCGGAATCTAGACAGTGTATAGTAGAATTGATTTAAACTGCATTATTCAATGCCACTATTCGAATTAAATTATTTTTTTGGTATATTTGACCAAATAGTGTTTAACAAGGGGTGTAGCGTTTGTATAGGAATAGTTTATTTGAGCCACCAATAACTCTCACTATTTTCCCGCCGTTCGTCGATACTAGCAATGTCTCTTGGAGTGTCACGATGTTGTTAGGCACTTTATAACTATGTGAACGCTATGAATTATGCTATGCACCTATCGCTCTCTCTAGTCAAGCTTATCTTCTTTCTGCACTTTATTGACATTACGATTGAGCACCAAAGTAGGATAACCAGCTGGATCAAACTTCCCAAAACGGAGGCAATTCTGTGCGAAGAAGACGTCAAAGTGCTATCCTGCTCGGCCTACGAAGGAATACACATCCTCGACGCTTTTTGGGGCAGAGATAGTTTACAACTGTGCAAAGTGCCAACGTCGCTCAGCTACATCAACTCGCCGGAATCTCAAGTCGACAATCTGATGTGTCTGGACAAAAACGCGACCTACGCCTTGGTCAAGATCAAGGAACTCTGCGAGGAGCTGCAAGTGTGCCAGATAAACGCCGATTTTGCCATCTTTGAGAGGAGAATCTGCCCAAATATCAAAAAATATCTGCGCGTTGTATACGAATGTCGACAACTGAGTGGAATGAAGCGCTTCAACATCTCCTCCTTATTTGTGTAGATTTCTTAGCCGTTCAACCTTTCCATTCAAACTTGTACATAATTTGGCTCTGTCCGTTTCATCCCCATCATCTAAACTTTAAAGAAAAGTCCAACAACTTTCAATATCACAACGATCCATTTAACTAACAACAAAAATGAAACACACGACAATCAACAGTTTGATGAACCACTATTTCTAGTAGAACGTTCATACAGTAAAACCCCATAGCATACTAAAACCCGTGTTGTTTATTCTATTTTCACTGAACCCTACAATGTATGCGACAAAAATGCGCGTTTGAAGTTGTCTTTCAACGCTTTGGAAAATGACTATTTGTTATACATCACAGTTTTATTCTCTAATGTAAAGTCAGTTTTACAAGATTAATATACTGATTTTAAGCGACAATAATGCTAAAGTCTCAGTTATCTTTTGGAGTTTAATTATTTAGATTTATTTGTTGGTTAATTAAAGCGTTTAAAATTCATAGTATATCTTAGTTAGCATGAATTAACACATCAACAAGGTAGACAGTTAAACGAGAGCATTACACTACGATGTACCTAATAATACGACTACTAAAACAAAAATCACACATTATTCTGCTGAGCAAGATGGTTTTCTGTTTGCTGACATTTGTGGTGCTCACTTGTAAAAACACATTTTAAATTCTCACTCACATACCAGTCAACACAGTGCAAGGTATTTCTGCACAACAATCTACTTTCATTGACTACCCCTAACATGTGGGCCTTTTTTATTTTAATACATAGTTGTAAACAATTTAAAAGTTTCTTAGCCTGCCAACTAAATTATACAACTTTTATCCGTTGGCTAGAAATACACAAATTAGATCAAGATTCCACTATGAGCAGCATAAACAAAAGTTCTACTCGTGCTTTAATGTGGGATCTAACAAGCTGGAATTTTCTCCAAATGCCACTGGAAACATCTCCTACACAGTGAATCAAACTAAAGTTGATAGCAAAAATACCTGCAAGGTGAAAGTGGTTAGCTTTATTTTCTCTGAAATTTCGTCGTTGGAATAGATTGACATTGCGTCATGGAGAAATTCGTGCACTGCGGACAATAGCTCATTGTGACTAGATACTTCAACGGACACAGACTCCACGATACTGTCAATAACGTCAAGTAAAAACTGAACAAAAGTCTCCGCTTCATTGACTTTGGAGTATTCCGACAAAGTTTTAAACATCGAAACAACTGCTTCAATCATTGTTTCTTTGTAGAGTGGTAGAGTTCTGCTGATGAACTTTTTTAGAACTCTCAAAGGATGTTCAACATGGCATTGGTTTAAATCAACAAACTCAGCAACCAGTTTATCATCCATATTTGACATACGTTCCAATAGATCATTGTTTATGTTGCAAATCATGCGAGCCATCTTATCAAGAATGTCTCCCATGCACTTGGTATCCTTTGTGTTGATGGCATCTTCAACGTCAGAAATGGTGAAAAATTCGTCCATTTCATAAATTAATGAATCGTAGGTTTTTTCTTCTGAACAGTCTGCCATGATTTGTAAAAACAATGGCTTTAAACAACTATTAAACATAGTTGTAGCTTCGTTGTTATCTTTATAAAGAACGGCACACTCTAACATTGAAGTGAGGCTTTGAATGATATGCAAATAACAGTGTTCACTTTTAACATGTTTCAAATTTTCCTTGAGAATATCAAAACATTGTTGAATATACGGAGAGAATTCTCTGCCAAAGTTATTGACGAGGATTACAATGAAGTGACACAACCAACTAATTTTATCATCGTTTTCATGTGTACAATAAAAAGGACAATCGTTTCGATTAATCAAAATTGAACTATCAGTTGGAGTTTGGTCGCCGATTGTACTACAACTAGCAGCATAGTCCAACAGAGTAGCAGCCAATTTAGGCAGCAGTGCTACAGCATATCGCGATTTGACACGGGCCAATTCAAAGAGGATCGACAAGAAGCAAGGTCTAATTTCTAGTCCATCTTCACAGACATTATGGGTTGCTTTGAATTCTTCTATATACTTCAAAATTAAAGGAACAAAAACATCAAAGTTTTCAGGCGAGATATCTGATATAGCTTCTTTAAGTACATGTAGCATGTAATGGCACGAATCTGTATGTGAAGGGCTCAAAATAATCTTATCTATCACTTGAAGACACCTCACAACTACATCTGGCATATACAGTGCAACATTACTTTCCACCAATGTAAACATACAAGGTATGTTACTAGATAGTGATTGGCTCAATTTTCGCATCATCGTTATATTATCACATGCCAACATGACATCAAATATACCCATAAATAGTTTGTTTAGATCGTCAAGAGGAAATTCATTTTCAAGCCAGGTTTTATCATTTATTATTGATTTGATATCATAAATAGCATCCAGTTTCAAATAAAGGCTATTTGTTCTTAGCGCAATATTTAAAATCAATTTCACAGCTTCTTCATGGAATTGAAATGCCTTTCGTTTTTTGAAAACAGAAGATAACGTTTCAATAGCGTGGCTTACGGTGCATAAAATTTTGTTATTGTCACTGGATGCATAGGATTTCGCTATTCCAAAGATTTCCCATGGTTCATAAGTTGATTTTCGACCACATCCACTAGCAACGAGTTCCAACATTTCCATCGCTGTATCAACACATTTCCAATCAGAAGAATAAGCTGGACCCAACAATTTATTAATTCTTTTATACAATAGAGGAAATATCTTTTTAGTTCCCATCGAATAAGCCATCCGTCCAAAATAGCAAACAATAGGATGTCCCACCACAGACTTGTCATCTCGATGAGCTGTATAAAATGTAACGAACCAATCATCAGGGTCATCTGAGAGAGATTCCATGCGTAATTTTATAACGTTATCAATAACAATAGGGATATATCTGAAGCAGTGTTGTTCAATTTTGTGCAGGAACATGGAAATGAAGAATGAGAGCCATCCATAAATTCTTAAGGCCACGAAATTCTCAACTTTCGGATTATTTCCAATTTCAACAAACCGTTGAACTAGATGTAAAGCACGGATCTTAAACATTGTGGGGTGGTTGTACAGTAGACTATCCAGTATGGAGATAAACTTCCGCCCTTCAGCCGTGGGCGATAAAACCTCCAAAGCGTCAACCATTGGAGGAATCAGTTTTGAGAAGGTCTTTATGCTAAATTTTGATGTATAGTTCTTGATGATTTCATCTGCCAATTCAGTCACAAATGATGTAACCTATTACTGATGGTATCAACAAAATACAAGTAGTTAGTTGGATAATTTATAAATGTTCGTACCTCGGGGTTAATAGAACACTGCTGAATACCAACCTTAAAAAACTCAGTGTACTGCAGAACTTGTAGTTTTGATCTTTCAGCAAGAAAAGTAGCACACTCTCTACACATTTGATTGACCCATACATGACAACCGAAATATACTTCACAAACCCACGCACCGACGCACACAAAGCAGCATTTTTCTTCGCTACACAACCGACAGCCAAGTCCATAAAAATACTCCACTTCTGCGTAGTATTCTTAGTAATAACTTTGCTAATACCAGCAATCGACGAAAGTAGCTCTTGTTGGTGAAGTTCGTTGTCTTCTTCAAGCAACAATTTGATAATGTCGCACTTGGACTCAGTGATTAGCGCGTCAGAGACGTCATTTTTTCCCAGCAAGTTCAGAAATAGTTTATTCAGAGAAAGACTTGCCATTCTCTTCACCTAAGAATATAATTACACACACTATTTCAAGCTCTGTTTTCCTATCAAATTTTGCAATATACATTTAAACCACTTTCGATTGTACTTCTTAGTTCTAACTGCGTGCAAAGTTAATTTTGTAAATGCTAGCAGCTACATAAACATGAAAATAACAGCAAATTAACTTCAATCATTTCCATTTGGAATGCAACTTAAACCCTTAAAACAGAAGTAGTATTATTTTCATGAAAATACTAGAATATATGACGTCTGCAAAATGAAAATTCTTACATTTTAAATCCCTTCTAAGAGCTATTTACAAAATCATAACTAACCAAGTAATCACTCTTGGGTTAAAACTTCCGACGAAATGGCTCATTACGTTTATATACATACACAAATTGTAATATTTGAATTAGATTATCCCTTATTATAACTTATTATAAGTTACAAGTTATTGGCAAAAGAGAGCGTGTCACGTAGTAAATAGCTCGACTACGTTACACAACAAGACAACCTTACTACTTTAAATCATAGCGTATTAAATGTCAACTGAAATAGCAATTTTTGTGCTTCTGCAAATGTTCATGTTGTGGCCACGGTGACCACATAAAGCAAAATTGTTAATTAAGCCGCATATAAATATACATCGTAGGGTTCTCCTGAAGATAAAACATCCATCAACAACACCAATAGTTCACCATTTGGAATATGGATTTCTTGTTGCTATGCAACAATTTTTCACCGTATACATCAAGTAAAATACCTCAGCAGACTGGATCCCTAACGTCATGTTGTTCATAATTGAGCTAATGTCAACATCACTATGTTTCGAGTAGTCTTTCATTTCCGTGGTATATATAAAATTACAAACTTGATCAAAAAATACTCCAAGTTTACCGATTAAATTTAAAAGCCCGGCAACTTTCGGATATTCAAGTAATAGTCCAGATAACCTTAATCTTAACGATTAAGTTTAACGATAATTTGAAATATCAACATTTATGATAGCAGTATACAGTGGAACAGCGCTGGTGCGTAATGCGCTCGTGCGTAATTTTCTATTTTTTGGCAATAAATTACACTGTTATTTGTATAAGTAATGTTTAAATATTAAATAACATCTCATACATTGTGAAAATATAAAATTGGTTTAAATTTTATTAAAATTAAATTAGTAAATTTATAAACATCGATTATACGTAATGCATCGATTTTGCGTAATGAGTTTCCCGTTCCTAACCACGCTTTACATGCATCGTGCGTAATCGTTTTAGAAATGAAGTCAAATAATCAACGGAACTATAAAACCTTGGCTGAAAAATATGAAATAATACAATTTTATGATTCTTTACAAGGATTGAAAAATGCCAAAATACTTACAATGGAAAAATTTAATATCAAAACAAGATCCACCCTAGACAGTATTTTGATGCGAAGAGAAGCTATTTTAAAAGCTGGAAGTGAAGGACTTTTAACTCGAAAACGAAAAACATTAAAGAAAGGAGTTAACGATGATATTGATAATGAAGTCTACCAATGGATTCTCAGAACCAGAGAAAATGGCGGATGCATTAACTCAGATAACATAATTGAAAAGGCTAGAAGAATTGCTTCAGAAAATCTCCAACCTAACAATCACCTAAATCGTGGATGGTTTCAATGTTTTAAGCAGCGGTTTAACTTGAAATTTATTACTTTTCATGGTGAAGCAGCAAGTGTTCCTGCCGAAACAGTTGTACAGTGGAAGGAGAAACTCAAAACAATTATAAAAAACTGGTCACCTGAAGATATTTTCAATATTGATGAGACTGGACTTTTCTATCAACAATACAATGGTTACTATTACACATAGAAAATTTTTTTATTTCTATTATTAGGTAAAGGTTACATAACTGGATTAGAAAAGGATGTCCGAGGAACTAAACAATCAAAAAATCGTGTGACCGTTCTTTTTGGTTGTTCCATGGTTGGCGAAAAACTTCCACCACTTGTTATAGGGAAATATGAAAAACCAAGATGTTTCAAAGGAGTTACATCATTTCCCTTACAATACGAATCAAACAACAAAGCATGGATGACGTCAGTTATATTTATCAAGTATTTAAATCACCTTGATCATTTGATGTCTCAAAAAAAGAGAAAAATTATAC
>JAOPJI010070654.1:5000-10581 GCA_027122695.1 Merluccius productus | reverse complement strand
GCGAGGAGGTCTCGGGCAACACCACCTGTGGATCTATACAGTAGACTATATCCTAAGTATAGTAAGTCGTGACATTGTCAATGTCAACAACATGTTCTCTTGGCTTTTTTCAGTGAAGAACCGTTTGACTTCTAGAAATTCTCCGCAACCAACACTAAACACAGGTTTTAACCCAACTCCGGCCTCTGTGATAAAACACATGTGTTCACCCCACAGCATGGAGATGCTGGGCGCGCACCAAGCCTCCCACAACAAATCATCTGTGTTATCTCATTAATCTGTTTGTCATTTGCATAATCTTCGCTTGTCATGAACGCTGTATCACTGTCACGACTCTCCAGCCTTCTCACTTTCCTGCCTTCAACGATCGATCTCTCTCTCTCTCTCTCTCTCTCTCTCATACATTACACCAGTTCTGACCAAAGCATCGTCATTTGAACCCAAGAATCACACCCAGTGCGTGTGCGGTACATCTTACCCACTAAAACGCTCAACGTGCACCAAAACGTTCCCCTAGACTGGGAAGGCAACCGGCTTGGACAGCAGGTGTGAACAGAATAAGGGCTTTCACAGAATATATCTTGCTCTGAGCCACAAAGAGAAAGGATGATGTCATGCGCCGACTCCCTGCAGCACACCTTCCATCCCCACAAGCCAAACCATTGCTGCTGCCACTGGTTGAATTAGTGTTAAAAGATTCATATGATATTACATGGAAATACAAGATCCCCCAACCACCACGAGAAAACACAGATTCTATACTTTTTTTCTTCTTCTTTTTTTTACCACGCCACACTTTAAATTAAATTAGCACACACATGCTCTCGCACATCTGTTAAAATGTACAGACATGAGACGGAGCACAGACCCGACTTGTCTCCCGTAAGTGCTTTATAATGGCACCTCACTCGTGGAGGCTGGGGGGGGATTAGGGCCACCCCTCACTTTGAAAGTGATCCAACTTTTAAAGTTTTTACGGTCTCCAAGGCCAATGAAAAAGCCTGTGTTACCAGCCCTCGTAATGGAGTGGCCTAACCATTGTTAAGCCACTAAGTTTCACTATGTTAACCGGCCACTTTACCGCATCTCCACGGTAGGAGATAGACTGAAGCCAATGCTGGAACTTGGACTCACCCCTTCAGGGAAATATTTAGCTTTTTCTGTTGAGCGAAATACGCAATATGCATGTGTGGAGCGTGTGTGTGGTTGATAGCTGGTTTACAGCCTCACCTGGCCCGAGTCAGACTGATTAGACTCTGGGGCTGGGTGGGGCTGCACACCTGTGGTGCATGAGCAGTCATGGCACCCAGGATAAACCAGCTATCACCACACACACTCAAGGAGAGAGCCTCTTTCATGGCAGCACGTAACATCTGCTCGCCGTATTACATCTCGCTATCTCCAATAAACGCATTCACTGTGTCCTGCGTCGGAGGGCCCCAGCAAAAGCCACTAAGGTGGCGTGTGGCAGGGAGCAACTGCCACAGCATAGCTTTGAAATTCACATATAAAAGTTTGATACTGAGTGATACCAAACATTACATCTGGTATTAAAACAAACTTCAGCCTTTTAAATACATTGTAATGCTCTAATACAGTGGTTCCCAACCTTTGACTGTACTACTAAATGGTCATCGAGACTGTTCGCGGTCCACTTCATATGCAAACAGTAGAAAAAAGATAAATACACATGCGGTGGCTGAGCAAAGTGTGCCAGCGCCCCCTTTATACACAATTATTACTGCAATAAGACCATGGTCAGTGGGAAACAGTGGAAAGAAAAAGTCAACAACGCTACTACTTCTGCCCCCAAGTGTGTTTATTTAACACAAATGAACACAAAGCATCAATGGAAAATATTACAATGGAAAACATATGATGGAATTGCACAAAGCGACACTGATTTTTAAATAATAACAAGCCATAATACTATAGAGACTGAACAATATTTAAAATCTATTTATTCTCAGTTATCTATATAATTTTTTCTATAATAGTAAATGTGCCTATTTCAAGGTAAAATCCCACGTACCACCTGCAGTACCCTCGCGTACCACGGGTTGAAAAACACTGCTCATTAACAGTTCTAACACTTCCACTTCTAGTAGCAGCAAGGCATTATTGCCTATTTATCATCTGATGGTAATCAAAAATCACCATTGATTTTAAACTGTATTATATCACTCATGTGTGTCATCATTGAACCCCACTGTGCCAGTTCTGCCTGGAAAATCATGTCCCGTATCCCACGAACATACATCCATAGACACAGAGACAGATACATGCCCTTTACACCCGGCATTAACATGCGTTTTGGCAGACATCAATCGGATATCGCTAAGTAGTATGAATCTCTGGGGTGAGTCAGGCCCAGCTCATGGACATTTATAACATGCAGGTCCTGTTCAGATCACCCTCTGCAGAAGGAATTGAGCTCCTGCCTTATGGCCGCCGTTTCAGGGTGCCTGCTAGGAGGACTAAGACAAATATTTTTCCTTGTTAATATATTGTTCCTGTTTCTGTGGCTACCGATAGGCTCAACGGGAAGTAGCCCTAATACATTATGGCTTTTTCTGATGTATTTGCATTTGTTGATTCTGCTTTTTATTGCACTGTATCTCTATCTCTGACACAAGCTTGTGTTTTTTTATTGTCCTATTGTTGTTCCTCCTGTTGGCTGCAGATGTGGTGTTTTTGATGCAGCCGTTTGTATTACTTGTGTATTTATCTTAAAATCCTGGCTGCAAACCAAATTTCCCCTTGCGGGACAACAAACATTAAACTTGAACTTGAAGTATCCAGATTTGTATCGGACATTGCTCTGGCTAAAGGATTGAACTCCATACAGAATGTGACTCTTGTGCGTCAGTTTCCCCGCGAAACAATTCAGGCCTGACGTCCGAACGCCAAAGTGCCCCTGAGACCATCTCAGTATCCGCTCTGTTTCTGAAGTGGCTTACGTCAGTCGTATTCCCTGCTAACTTAACTACTTAACAGCCTCTCGCATAAGAGATAGCCGTTTAGATCGCCCCCATCCATCACCTCCATCCCACTCCCCTCTGTTCCCCCGGGGGGGGGCGGCGGTCGATTGCATTACACTGCTTTACCGTACGGAGGAGAGCTGAAGTAGCCTGATGGCTTTTTGTTTAAAGCACTACAGCGTCTTTTTTTTTTTTTTTTTACTTCTGCATCCATATCTTCGTCCATCGGAAGTTCATCTGCTTATGACCTTTCTTCTGGTGCATTGACCGTCCGCCAATGAGCGTGTCTATTTACTTGGGTTGTCAGTGGTAACTAATTATCAAAACATAACTATTAGATAGATATTATGTGTTCCAAAATAACGATGATGACACACCAGCGAGGTCACTCTCCCAATGGTAGATTTCTTTACTGATGAGAGATAAAGGTCGATATGAAGTAACTACTTTACCATTCTATTTATTTATATTGAAACTATCACACGCAGTTTGAGTCAAGTCTTTCCCATGCCGATAAAAATGTTTGTTTCTACTTATGCTTCGGGAGACGCGATTAAAGAAAAGAAAGTCCTGGGAACTTTCCTTAATTATCACAGCAAAGATGACTACAGCAGCTTTTACGACAGCGCTATCTTTGGTCAGAGTATCAGAGATAGATGCTGCACAAAAGTAGCGGGATGGATAGTGTGGGAAGACAGAGGCTATGACGTATGTTTGCTAAGCTAGTCATCCTGATAAAACAAGGATGTTGCAGAGAGAAAGAGAAAGAGACAAGGAGAGGGAGAGACGAGGAGAGAGAGAGACAGGGAGAGAGAGACCGAAAGAGAAAGAGACAAGGGGAGGGAGAGACGAGGATAGGAAGAGAGAGAGAGAGAGAGACAAGGAGAGAGAGAGACAGGGAGAGGGAGAGACAAGGATAGAGCGAGAGAGAGAGAGAGACGAGAGAGAGAGAGAGAGACAAGGAGAGAGAGAGAGAGACAAGGAGAGGGAGATACGAGGAGAGAGAGAGAGACAAGGAGAGAGGGAGAGAGACAAGGAGAGGGAGAGACGAGGAGAGAGAGACGAGGAGAGAGAAAGAGGAATAGAATAGGGCTAATAGACAGACTATTGCATAATGGGGCTTCTATTCTTCATCTATTTATAGGTTTCTCAAGGAAATGAATGGCAAACGCGTAATTATCACTCTCTATTCCTCAGAAGAGCAGGACTCTAATCATAACCATGCTTTGGGGGTTGCCCCAAGGGTCTGCCTTGCTTAATTGCGGTCTCCGATTGGTTAGGAAGGCATTCACACCCTTGGTCTACCCTCCGGTCTACCCTCCGGTCTACCCTGTCTATTGAATTCAAACAGGCGGGTGGACTATATTCAAAGCCGATGCTTCATGACTCCAGGGATGGGCTCCCTGTACCTACTCCGCTATCATGCATCACACTAAACAGTCACGAGTCACCAGCCTCTTGCCTGGCCCTGGTTTGTGAGACGGCACAGCCCTCTCTTTACGCGCCGTTTCGTACAGCGCTACGTCGTGAGGCATCGATACGAGCACATCATGCATTGACTTGCCTTTAGTCGCCTCAGTTTACGCAGCGTGTACCGATGCAAAGTTGGCAGCGCGGCTGCAGCTGAACACTCGCACGTCCTAATATGTTGCTCTAGAAAGATCTGACTTTGGGTCTCTATGTTCTCCAAACACACACTGGATCGCATGTGCAAGCACCGAGCCAATGCAAAGCTGAGTGGGAATGCACTGTGTGTGCGCCGAACGGATGCCTAGGCAAGCTAACGCACCTGTAAGCTTCATAAAATAGTGTGTGTGTGTGTGTGTGTGTGTGTGTTTGTGTGTGTGTGGGTCGGCACCCACGTTTTGTGTACGAGACGAGTTATGTATGCGCCTGTTAATGTATGTGCGTACGCATAGCGTACGAGCCATGTGCCTAATTAGTGTGTGTGTGTGTGCACATACAGTGCGTGCTTTTGTGCGTAAGGGCGTTTGTGGGGTTGGAGGGCGGACGGGTGGGGGTGACTGCCACTTACCTAGGCCCAGTAGGGGGTGGTGCTCGACAAGCACCCAACTGTTGTCGTCCACACAATGGCTTTTATACACCAGGAGCTGGCAGAGGTCCCTGGCTGTCATATCTGCTGGGATTTCGACCACTTTGCCCATGCCGTCCTCGCTGAAGATCTTCACGATCTGCATGGCGGGAGGACGAGACCGGAGGAGAGAAGTTAGGACTCGGACTGTGAAACACGACCAGCGGTCGACAACGGTGGCAGTGCCCGCCGTTCCCAAAAAATAATAATAAGTCATGGGAAGAAAGCAAAGCAAGAGAATCACACTGCATGCTGTACATATGTGCGTTTTGAAGTTACTTTTTTGTTGTTGTGATGTTGTGTTGTTGTGAATCGATATGTAACACTTCATTTTACAACGCGGCCCAATTGCACATAGCCCAAACGCAGCGGCACAGCAGCCAATCATGCTCCAAGGCAAACGTTATATTGCGTCCATCGTATTTGTGTATTTGTGCTTTTCGGTTTGCTGTACAGCGCACGCGGCGGCGGCGGCGGCCCCTGTAATAATTACCGCAGCCTGCTCAAT
>JAOPJI010070654.1:0-2500 GCA_027122695.1 Merluccius productus | reverse complement strand
GAGAGAGAGAGAGACAGAGAGAGAGAGAGAAGGAAGAGGAAGAAGACATGCACAAGGAAGGAGGGAGCGAACGTGAAAATATCAAATCAAGTTTCTTTGGTTTTTCTGAGCCCCTTCAGCGAGCAGTACTGTTTGATGGGAGGGCCTTGTTTCGTTATCTTCATTTTTTTCTTTTTCCCCCCTCCCCCCCCCCTCTCTCTATTTACTCCACTGGTTCTTTCTCCCCCCTTCAATGTCCCACTTCGTCTTCCCTCCCCTCTCTCCCCCCTCTGTGGCATAACTTTGAACCCTCTCCACAGGAACAAGACTCATTACAGACCAAATGAAATAAAACAAACCTGAAGCACTTGAACCATGCCCTCCACCCCAATAGCCCCCCCCCGCCACACACACACACACACACACACACACACACACACACATCCCGTGTGCCAACATTCTTCCCCTCGAAAGAACAAAAAGGGGAAAACTTGAGTCTTTCTCTTGGTACGCCAGGGGGACGTGCATAAACACACACAGACACACACACACACACACACACGTGTTACTAGCCCCCCCCCCCCCACCACTATACACACACACACACACCCCACCAGCCCTTTAACTCAGATATCTACTAATCTATATCTATCTAGATACAGGTGCAGTCACGACTCTGTTCAACTGAATTCAGAAAGACAGAGAGAGGGAGAGACAGAGAGAGAGAGAGGGAGGGAGACAGAGAGGAACAGAGAGAGAGACCAGGTTTGGGGGAGGGAGAGTGGAGAAACAGAAACCGTACGGTGACACACACCAGTAGAATGTGGACAGTGAATGACTCCTACTGTGTTAAACCATTTATCTCACCCAGACAGCTGTCTCTCCCACTCACTAACCACCACCCCCGCCCCTCCGCTTCTCCCACACACACACGCATGCAACGCAACAGTCCCCGGCGGACACACCTTCCTTCGCGTCACAGCCAGTGGGGAAAGCCCCCACCCCAGCTGAAGGGCTGTAGCCTAGCCAACGTAGCCTAGCCGCTGGATCTGCTCACACATGCGAGGGCTGCAGCTCACCATGAGTCTTTTCATCATCGATTTTTTTCCCCGAGTCATCAAGGAATCATTTAGTCCGGCAAATGAGTCGGAAGTGACTTCTTACATGTGCTTGCTTGCTTGATCCGACAGGCAGCCACGGAAAATAAAGTATTCATTTTATAATGATCCATGAAGCAAACATTTCAATTTCTGAAGCATCAAGCAGCAAATGTTTGGCGTTTGTACTTGATAAACGACCTCAACGATTGATCGATTCTGTCGATCGACTAATCGATTAGTCGACTAATCGCCATGTCAGCCCTACGTCGAGGTGTCTCCGCCGTGCGCGGATTCGCGTGACGAGCAGAAAAGTCTATGAGATTTTGTTGGTGTCTGACGGCACTGTGTCCGTACGTCCGACTAACAGTGTAGCCGTGGTAAATCATTCATTCAATAATATCATTCATTCAATACTAATCAATATATCACCAACAATTGAATGTGGTGTCATTTCAACACATAATCATTTGGCCATATTGTCATATTTGCAATCCGACACTACATTTACATTTTCATATCGACATTACTTTTCTTCATTTTTTTTTCACATGAACTTGTTAGTTTGAATTGAACTTGTATTCTGTCATAACGACCATAATGATAACACTAATGACATGGTGAATGGTGAAAAGAGAGGAGGATGATGATGGGGGAAGGAAGAGGAGGAGGATAATCCTGTCTCCTGTAATGACCCCGGTGAAGACTGAGTCATGCTGTGTGTACGTGTGTGTGTGTACGTGTGTGTGTGTGTGTGTGTGTGTGTGTGTCAGCTGACATGAGGTGAAGGAAAGGGGGGAGGAGGAGGAGGAGGGGGAGGAGGGTGGAGGAGAGAGCACAGTACATCCATGGCAGCAGGACAGGAGAGACGGTTCAGCCTGTTCCAGATCGCCTGACAATCTGGTATAATTATGAGTTAAAGCATTATGAGTTAAAACCGCCAACAGATGTTTCTTTCTTAAACACATGCAATTCATCCAGGATTCATCATACAGTCCATCACCGAGTGTACATCTTTAAACAAGTTCATGGGTCAAAGCACTGAGGAGACATCATGTGAGGCTGTTACCAGTGTGTACTTTACAGTGAACTAACAATGACTAATGTTTCCCAACCTTGAAATTACTAACAATGACGCTTTGCGGGCAATATCCTACAAGGTAACTCATTTCTGTCCTTTTTTATAGATAGATAGATAGACATACTGTACTTGTACTGATAATCGATACTTCACTTAGTGTTTTACCTTGTGTAGTTATTTTCCTTTCATTTTTAAACTGCTTTGGTAATGTACCTGTTTATTTTCCATGCCAATAAAGCTCTTTTAAAATGTTATTGAATGGATAGAATAGATAGATAGATAGATAGATAGATAGATAGATAGATAGATAGATAGATAGATAGATAGATAGATAGATAGATAG
>JAOPJI010070633.1:0-10584 GCA_027122695.1 Merluccius productus | reverse complement strand
CACACACACACACACACACACACACACACACACACACACACACACACCCACACACACACACACACACACACACACACCCACACACACACCCACACACACACACACACACACACACACACACACAGGCCTTTGTCATTGCTGGCCTTGTGACTCAGTGTGACCCGTTGCATTGCAGCAGAGGTGGAGGGAGGAGGAGGAGGAGGAGGAGGAGGAGGGGGGTGGGAGGTAGTGGAGGGTGGAACTCTATAGCTAACTCTACAGCTAGCTAACTCTTCAGCTAATGCTACAGCTAACTCTACAGCTAGCTAACTCTACAACAGCTAACTCTACAACTAGCTAACCACATGATATGCAATTAGCTGCAAACCGCTTTCTAGCTAGCTGCTCTTCGAGTGCATGAAGATGCTTAATTGTGAATGTGGATGATGCAGATTCAGTAAAACTGGCTGGTCTGGTCTGACGTAATTATTTGTTTAAGTTTGTTTGTATAAAGCACAACAAACAAAAAAGGCAGTAGCCTATGAATCTGAATAACCAACAATAAATATTTGTCTGTCTTGTTGCGGACAAAAATGTTGAGAGACAATTCAGATACATTTATTCATCAAACGACCTGTTCTTAAAATAATCTGCTGTATCATGTTAGCCCTTGCTGTGCTGAGTAATTGTGAAATGGACTGCTTTAAGGCCTACGGCCCAACAGCAAAATATGCTGGGTATTTTTTCATGTGACCTGCTTTGTCTAATGTGTTTTAACCATTTGGATAACATATTCAACTTGGATGTTTGTAGATGACAAATTCTGATCAGCTGCGGATATAATCAAACTGTTGAACTTATCAAACAGCTGGTCCTTTACGCGGTGTGTTGATAATCTTCTGAATTGAGTGTCAATTGACAACTCTAAAAACCTCTGTTTCCTACAGAACTAGGCCATTATGGCGTGGAGAAAACATCTGATTTGATAGAAAAGAGAAAACTGTCATATTCATAGTTGCTAGCTAAAAAGGCTATGGCATGAAGCTCAATACGAATGTGCCCTCACAGCTAATGCTGAGGGCCGCAGCGTGTTTAGAGAAGAGTTGCAGGTATTACTGGTATTTCTAGATTATTGAAGAGAAATGGAAGCTGGCCATTAGACAATACGACATGTAAGCCTTTATTCATAATGCATTGTAAAGCAGGGGATGCTGAAGATCACAGTCGGTGACCTACATCTCCTTATGATTCTGACGTAGAGAGTGACCTCACAGTAGTGACTCACCATAGAAACTTAATCTAGGCTGAAATGTGTAACGTTTCATTCCACCCCACGGAACTGAATACGGTTCCTTGCCGTTTCATCCATGCGTTGTATTTTGTAATTTTATGTTTTGCTTGCTTAACCAGCAGCAGTGAGCCCCAGAGTGTAGCGCCAGAGGTGTCACATGACTCGCTGGAAGCTACAGCATCTGTACGGCAGACCGCGCTGTGCGGACACTGATCTGTTTCTAGTGAAACAGGCGTACTGTATACAGCCAACCGTCTGGCTGCTTAAATGTTCAGCACGGTTACACGTTGGATAATAATGAAAGATGTCGTCTCCAATGTTCTTTGTGCCTTTTGTATGGGAGAAGAATAGCTGCTTTGTTCCGTGTAATGATGAATTATTTTTCTGCTGAAATCTTCAACATTCAAATATTTGGCAAGATCACATGTTTTACATCGTTGTTGCACTACGACCGTCTGAGCCTTCATTGTAGTATTTTCTTTGAAGAGTCTGCAGACAGTTGAAGAAAATCATAGTTTCTAAGAATATTTTTCACAAATCGCTTTCTGGGTTTTGCTGAAGAAACACTGTGTGTAAGTTTACCTTTCATTTATTCTCTGGGATAGGAGCTTTGCGGTGCATGCATAGAATTAAGGCATTGTAACAAACGACTAAATAAAGCGTGCCTTTATAATTATTATAATTAATTATTATGATTATAATTATATAATTATTCCACATGGAAATTGAGAGCCACAGGGACAGATTTTCCTGCTAAATCAGAAGCAGTAATTTATGGCCTACAGATACAAATAGTTAACAAAGCGTAAACACGAAAGACAATCATTTGTTCTTATTGTGGATAAAGTGTATTGGGTTGTTGTGGCGAAAGCTCTTATTCCTTTCCATATTTATTCATTATAATTTAATAATAATATACTATCTAAATCAGTCTCTTACAAATGGTATGTCGCAGAAAGCCACCCTGACCTGAATTTGACCCTCTATTCCTAAAAATCCTCAAATGTCAATTCAGTGATAGCTAGTAAATAATACCAGTGTTATTGTATAACTAAGTATTCTGATCTGGCAGATACTTTCCCAAGCAGCAGTATGAGGGACATGTGGGTAAGTCTGTCATCACTGACTGCTTCGGTTGAACTTTGCCAGGAATTGGTTCCATTAAAACATTGTACTAAGGTCACACACTGCCCATCATATCGTTACTGTAGAGGACGGTTCTAGGCTATCTTTACAGTTACTATAGAGGACGGTTTTAGGCTATCTCTCCAGTTACTATAGAGGACGGTTCTCTCTCCAGTTACTATAGAGGACGGTTCTAGGCTATCTCTCCAGTTACTATAGAGGACGGTTCTAGGCAATCTCTCCAGTTACTGTCGAGGACAGTATTAGGCTCTCTCTACAGTTACTGTCGAGGACAGTATTAGGCTATCTCTACAGTTACTATAGAGGACGGTTCTAGGCTATCTCTCCAGTTACTGTAGAGGATGGTTCTAGGCTATCTCTACAGTTACTGTCGAGGACTGTTCTAGGCTATTTCTCCAGTTACTGTAGAGCACGGATCTAGGCTATCTCTGGGTCACTGCATGGTGATTGGAAACCCGTGTCTTTAACTCCAACAACGATGCTTTCATTCAGAGCAGAATGCTCAGACTAAAAACAAACAAGCTTCACAACAAACAAGTCAATATCATTTTGATTAAAACAATATTACAATTGTGATCACTGTTGAGATTATTGCATTTCAATATTTCACAGTTTTCTAATAATTTCTTTAAAATCAAATTGCATGGATATGAAGATGCCTAATATGTTATCATCATGACATTATTATGAATTAGTTCATACAATGATTGTATTTTACATTTTTGGTTTTGTGGAACATGAATTAAGATGTAGTACATATAACTTGACCAGCTCTATATAGTTACGTATATCACATACTCATATCACATACATATCAAGTAATGCGGAGCAACAGACATTATGCAACCATGCATTATGATGCAACGTGACGCCCAGCAAGCAAGAAGTCATACATGATCAGAAAACAGTTCAGTTAGCATGCTGGGTTCAACACACACGTGAATACCTTTCACAGGCTGAACCTCTGGTGTTGTAGAACAAGTCAGGTTTAATATAATATAATTTAATATTAACGCTCGAGGAGATCTCATGAGTGCAGAGCTATTTTTGTTTTCATCAACTTGGTGGTAGTACCTACTTGGTACGTACTGTAATGTAGCAACATTATGTATAGCGAATATAAACACAGTATACTGTAATGTAGCAACATTATGTATAGCGAATATAAACATGGTATACTGTAATGTAGCAACATTATGTATAGTGAATATAAAAGCTGATGCTCCTTCTGATTGGTCCTTTCCTTGATGGACTCAGTAGCTACCTAGCTTTAAAGGTATTATTTCACTTTCACTATCAATCCAATACAATCCAGTTCAGTCCAGCTCAATCCAGTTCAGTTCAGCTCAATCCAGTTCAGTCCAGCTCAAGCCAGTTCACTCCAGCTCAATCCAGTTCAGTCCAGTTCAAGCCAGTTCACTCCAGCTCAATCCAGTTCAGTCCAGCTCAAGCCATTTCACTCCAGCTCAATCTTGTTCAGTCCAGCTCAAGCCAGTTCAGTCCAGCTCAATCCAATCCATTGATTTTAAATCCATTTGATTTGATGTCCCAAATCAGTAACCAGTTACAAAAGAAATTAGCACAAAACATTTCACACAACATAAGCCTTGTTCACACAAGTGTGTTGAATCTCTCTTCAAATTGTGAATTGAAAACGGTTGTGAGATCGCGATGCAAAGAGAGATGTTTCCTCCGCCTAAACAGGCGGGAATAGTTGTACAGGAGAAGTAGACGACCGTTGTCAGAACCCCCTCCGGAGGTGGCGTGCGCTCGTTCAGTCTCAACTTGACGAGAGACAGGTTGACGTCCAGACTGAATCTCTCACGGATGCGTTCTCAAGTCTTGTGCTTAGCTCAGATGTCACCGGACATCAACCAATAGAAAGTAAGGGGGCATCATATGCAAAATCAACCCCTAGATTGGACGAAATAGTGAGTCACACGGTGGGGGGACCAATCAGGTCGGGAGTGTGGGGTTGTCCAATGACATAAACCCTGTGTTAACTTGGAGACGACCATGTATTCCACGATGTCTGGGAGTACAGCTTAAGCCACATAGAGATGCAATTAAATGTTAAATTGTAAAAGAACCAACCGGCGGGTCACTCCATTCGCAAAGTCAGATCGCTGGACATTACGCTGAAATATTGGTGGGGACACTTCCCCCAGCCCCCCTGGGAATTTCGCCCCTGCCCCAGAACAAGCTAGAAGATGGCTGGGCTGCAGGCACATAGGGAGAGAGAGAGAGAGAGAGAGAGAGAGAGAGAGAGAGAGAGAGAGAGAGAGAGAGAGAGAGAGAGAGAGAGAGAGAGGCACACACACACAGACAGACAGACAGACAGAGAGGAGAGAAAGAGGGAGAGGGAGAGAAAAAGAGATAGAGAGAGGCAAAGGGTGGGGCAACATAGAAAGAAAGTGAGAGAGAGTGATCACTCGAGAAAGGTCCCGTGATATGTGGCGATTAAATACCAATTACACTATTTCATTCAGTTAAGTCAATAAGACGGATGCCATTGCACTTTTTGTCGGCCAGTCTCACATAATAATATATTTAGGTTGTTCTGCTGGAAGGGATGGAGGGCGAGGTGACAAACAAGATACAGAAAGACGCACTGTTCAGCTTTGATGCTAGTTATCATGTTTTAATGTCTCTCCTGCTCCACACAAATACAGCCAGAATTGGTACATAAAGACTTTTATTACATCATTCTGACAGTGATAGTTTGGAGTAGATATTTTTTTACTTAGTACATTTAGGATTGAGATGCAATTTACACCATTGCTTCATTATAAGGTATTGCTACCTTTAAATATCTTCGGCCTTTTCCTGCTTGAAAATGAACAAACCTAATCCTTACTGTCTTTAACGTTGTACCACTTTATCTACCTGATAAAAATGCCCCATTGTTGATTAGCTGATTGTAAAAATCTAAAAATCTATCCTTTTGTGACATCACAATGTGGGCGTGTCCAGTGGCTGGAAGGAGGTGACTGGTGGACCGTACCGCCTGATAGGCTAGAGTTGATCTGTCCATCATCTAAATGGACACTCTCACCTGTGATGTCACAAAGAGATGAACCCATTTTTTTTACCCTGGTTAGAAAAATAGTGTCCCTTTAAACGAAACATATACTATACATATATTAATAAATATACTATACATATACTAATACACATACCATATATTAGTAAATATACTATACATATACTAATACATATACTGTACATATACTCATACACATATACTAATAAATATACTATACATATACTATACATATACTAATAAATATACTATACATATACTAATACATATACTAATATATATACTAATACATATACTAATACATATTCTATACATATACTAATACATATTCTATACATATACTAATACATATACTATACATATACTAATACATATACTATACACACATCTCATGCGTCACATTTTTCTTATTTTCTGACGAAACTGAACTGAATGTGAAGCTCGGCATCGTGGGTCAAACCCCAGCTCCTCATCAGAAACACGTCGAGTCAACTCTGCACATCCTGCATCTCGCTTACCTTCGCATAATTTAGCGGGGGGGGGTTTGTCTCGACGATGTGTGGCTACCGGGAAAAGCTGCTAGCTAAGTGCTTTCAACCCTTGTTGACATACATACCGTACGTTTCCCCCGTTAGTGCCAGTGGAATCTCGCCCGCCGCTGCGTTTAATCAACGATTCCTGAAACTCTGGTCTGAAGGAGCCCAATGTTGACTCTGGAGTTAACCAGTAACCAGTTATTTATGACTGAGCGCCGGGCGGATTCAAATCCCCACGCATCCAACGTGATTAGTCTGTGATGAAACAACACGCCGCACCCTGCGTGCTCAAAACAAAGTGATGGAGGTGATGGAGAGAGGTGGATGATAGATGATGGATGGATGATGGGGGTGGATGGGTGATGGGGGTCGTGTGCAGGGGTGTAGCAGCAGGTGCCATGTCCCCCCCCCCTCCCCCAACTATCACATTACCTCAGCTCTCATGATAAAACATCTCTCTCTCTGTCTCTCTCTCTTCACTCTTGCGTCACAGAGACACAGAGAAAGAGACAGACAGACAGAGAGACAGATAGAGACAGAGAGAGAGAGAGATAGAGACAGACAGAGAGAGAGATAGAAATAGAGGCAGAGAGAGTGAGAGAGACAGAGACAGAGACAAAGACAAAGAGAGTGAGAGAGAGAGAGAGAGAGAGAGAGAGGGAGACAGAGAGAGATACAGAGTGAGTGAAATAGAGAGCGAGTGAGAGAGAGAGCGACAGAGAGAGAGAGAGTTTCTGAAACATGGCGGTGGTGGTCATGTCATGTTGGCACCGTGTTGCCTAAACAGCAGCAGCAGCAGCAGCAGCAGCAGCAGCAGCAGCAGCAGCGTTTCGTGTTGAACTTTCCATCCGTCACACGTCAGACTGATGACCAGTGACGACTTGATTGGACAACTCTGCTCATGTTCCTCCATTGGCTCCCGGGGCTCATTCATTCATTCATCTATTCAACCATCCATTAATTCATCCATCAATATATTTATCCATCCACCCATCCATTCATCCGTCCTCCTATGACTATCCAGCAGCGCTGGCGAGAATCTAACAGGCCTTCATTATATCGGTGTTGTTTCATATGCTGATAGCCAAGTAACGCTACGCAGCGAAAACCAGACCAACGAACAAGACTTGTATTTTTCTCTTCTTTTTTTTCGAGAAGGTTTTTCTTGAGATCTGGTGGAAAAAAAGCTCTGTTGTAATGTTACTGATGTCATTTTAAATGTGTTATTTATTATTACATAACGCGACACACAACATGGTATATAGCGTTGCGTAACGCGGAGTCGTTCGCTAAACGTGGAACTGATTTCTGAGATGCCTGTCATGTGACTCGCTGAACGAAGCGGTTGAGCCTGCAACCTCGTCGGCTAATCTAATTAGGAGCCACTTATGACCGACCTCTTGGTCGTCATATGATGGTCATATTTGTCTGTCATCCTGTTTGTCCATCAAGTGAAGAATTACATTCTGTCACAACCGCTCCACGCCTGTCACAAGAGACGTGGCGTATGTGGCTCAGTCGAGATGAACTCAACAGTCTCATGTTATATTAAATTTAAACCCTGTATGTCACGCTTTTTTTACATTTTTTTATTAAGTCAGCCCGTGTCAGAATCCCACTTTCTCAGCAGTATCCTAAAACGTTTTACTTCAAAGGAACGGAGAGAAGGAAGCGCCAACGCTGCATATTTCTATACTAGCAAATTGAAATTAGCACACTGTTTGAATGTTTTATGGACTCCTAAAGATTTGGTGATGTGTATTAACCGGTTCTGCTGGCAGAGGGCCGTGAAGCCCTGCGGCTACAGGGCATCAGTCTCCACTCTGTTTGTGTTGTGATGCTTTGTTATGGCTTTGAGCTGCTCTGCTTGTCCTCCAAGTCTGTCTCTCTCTTTGTCTCTCTCTCTCTCCCCTTTCCTTCCATTCTCTCTCTCTCTCTCTCTCTCTCTCTAGTTCTCTCCCCCTTCCTTCCTTTCTCTCTCTCTCTCTCTCTCTCTCTCTCTCTCTCTCTCTAGTTCTCTCCCCCTTCCTTCCTTTCTCTCTCTCTCTCTCTCTCCCTCTCTCTCTCTAGTTCTCTCCCCCTTCCTTCCTTTCTCTCTCTCTCTCTCCCTCTCTCTCTCTAGTTCTCTCCCCCTTCTTTCCTTTCTCTCTCTCTCTCTCTCCCCTCTCTCTCTTTATTTCCCTCTTTCTTTCCACCCACTCTTACTCTCTCCCTCCCTCTCCCTTTATCTTCCTCCATGTCTCTACCCTGGTCTCTCTCTCTCTCTCTCTCTCGCCCATAGAAAGTAGGCCACAGCAGCACGGTGTATCATATTTGTTCAGCTCATGCCATACAGACGGTCTCGCTGACAATCTCTTCGTTCTGAAGGCATCAAACACACAACGCTGGAGAAAACCTGTTCTTTGAATCGAAGGGCGTTCACATCGGCGAGGATCTCCGCGCAAACGGCAGCCCGCTCATTATCTCCGTCTGTGTAAACCAAAAGGAAATATGTGTTTAGAGTTTGTCACACGATAGAAAAAGTATGTCAAATTAGGATTCAAAATCGGGAAAAAATAAGCATTATTCTCAGCTCTGAGACGCTGGGGGCGTGGCCGCTGATTTGCCCATGGGGGCCTCTCTCAACTGTCAAATATTAACGGTCAAACTAATAACTGTCAAATAATAACTGTCAAATATTAACTGTCGAACTAATAACTGTAAAAATAATAACTGTAAAATAACGACGGTCAAATAAAAACTGTCAAACTAATAACTGTCAAACTCACGAGTGAGCGTGACAAGCAGTGACGCAACTGCGCTCTGGTTGTTAGGGGCGGGGCAATGCTAAAGGGTAGCGTGTTTTGCGTCATCATGTACCCCGTAAGCCCCGCCCAGACAATCCTGAATGTGAAAATGGTGGAGAAAAAAAACAAAACGGTCTAACTACTCCACAAATCCAACATTAAATGGTTCTACAGTCTTTTCACATGTTCTCAGCAATGACTTGTGTAATGTGTTTAGAAACAAAGAATCTGCTTTACACGGTCTTTACGCAGCAGAAATACTAAGCAAGCTCAGGCAGTTTGTTTGACTGCATGTTCAGGTCGCAATAACAGCGCTTGTGGCAAAAAAAAAAAGATTTCCTCTGAAAAGAAAAAGGGAGGACGTTATTAAAAACAATTTTTTACATTGATAGGAACGAGCGAGAGGCGCCTGCTGGCAATTATTTTCCACCGGAAAGGTAGATAAACATGAAACATTACATGAAACATTACATGAAACATTATACCTGATTTCATTGTTCTTACAGAGAGAGAGAGCGAGAGAGAGAGAGAGACAGAGAGAGAGAGAGAGCGAGAGAGAGAGGCAGAGAGCGAGAGAGAGATGCATGTTTGGTTTCTGGACACGTTCAATCGTCTGTATGTGGGTTTAGGCGCTGCATATGTTATGACCTTGTGTGCGCGCGCGTGTGTGTGTGTGTGTGTCTGTGTGCGAGCGTTTGTGTCTTTGTGTGTTCACGATTACAAGCTTGCGTGCATGTGTGTCTAAGTGGGTGTGTCTACGTGGGTGTGTGTGATTCAGTGGTACTGTGTGTTTGTGATTACAAGCGTCTGTGTGTGTGTGTGTGTGTGTGTGTGCGTGTGTGTGTCTGTGCATATGTTTATTCACAAGCATATGCCTTTCAGCCCTTCCATTGTCCATTAACAGTATTGACCTTTGGAGCTGTGGAGTGGAGATACAGGTGCTTTAGAACACACTTCATCATTCCCTCAGTAATACTGGTGTGTATTTAATACGACTAATGCCTCCGGCTTCTGTAGGTGCAGATAAGACTGCTTACAATGATCCTGACCGCCACCTCTGTCTCTCTCTCTCTCTCTCTCTGTCTCTGTCTCTCTCTCTGTCTCTCTCTCTTATTGGCAGACAGGGAGGCTTGCAGTTGTGTGACTGAATATTCCCCTCACACGGAGACGAAGAGGAAGAGGAAGACTCGTGGAGGCAGGAAGAGTCTCGCCCTGAGTCATGTGGGACGGGAGCGAGAGGGTTCTGCTATCCGCCGCACGCGCCGAGCCCGAACACCCTCTTCACTGACACGCGCCGCAGCTCCTCCTCCTCCTCCTCCTCCTCCTCCGGCTTCTCCTCCTGCTCCTCCTCCCGCTCCTCCTCTGCCATCTGCTATGAGCCTCAGCTCCCTCGGCCTCCGCAGCCGGTCCAACTTCAGCGCCAGACTGCGTGGGAGTGTCCCAGGAGCCGCGGTCCTGTCCGCCGGGGACTCACAGACCCGCCCCTCCCTCCCGGTCCAGGCAGAAAGCCGCTGAGCTCCTTCTCCTTCTCCTTCTCCTTCTCCTTCTTCTTCTTCTTCTTCTTTGTCGTTGTCTTCGTCTTCTGCTTCTTCTCTGGGTCTCTGGTTCACCACGAGACCCTAGACCCTGCTCCGTCGCTAAGCCTTAAGGGGAAAACAAGAAAGTTCCAGCGTAATCATCCCTGAATCTGCTTCCGAATCTTGTTTGCTCCCACCGGGGTTCTCCAAGCCCCCCCCCCCCCCCCCCCCCCCCCCCCCCCCCCCCCCCCCCCCCCCCCCCCCCCCCCCCCCCCCCCCCCACTCC
>JAOPJI010070596.1:0-10589 GCA_027122695.1 Merluccius productus | reverse complement strand
GAACACATTTTTTATTGATATTGATAACATTTCTATCGCGATACATATCGTTATCGTTTTATCGCCCAGCCCTACCCTAACTCTACCACACACACCCTCACACTACCAAACACACCCTAACTCTACCACACACACCCTAACTCTACCAAACACACCCTAACTCTACCAAACACACCCTAACTCTACCACACATACCCTCACACTACCAAACACACCCTAACTTTACCAAACACACCCTAACTTTACCACACACACCCTAACTCTACCACACACACCCTAACTCTACCAAACACACCCTAACTCTACCACACACACCCTAACTCTACCACACACACCCTAACTCTACCAAACACACCCTCACACTACCACACACCCTAACTCTACCACACACACCCTAACTCTACCACACACACCCTCACACTACCAAACACACCCTAACTCTACCACACACACCCTAACTTTACCACACACACCCTAACTCTACCACACACACCCTCACACTACCACACACCCTCACACTACCACACACCCTCACACTATACACATACCGTGTAGACTGGCCACTGTAAAAATAAATGTTAAATCCCCTTCATAAAGCTTCATCCACTCGCAAGTTTATATTTCAGCAACAAGTTTGTACTGCCTTGTAGTGCCTGCCCACATACCCTCTCACATACCCTAACCCACATACCCTATCCCACGTCCCCTATCCCACATACCCTATCCCACGTCCCCTATCCCACATACCCTATCCCACATCCCCTAACCCACATACCCTATCCCACATCCCCTAACCCTATCCTCTCCTATATGTATAGGACTACGCAGCGCTCAGAATGCAAAGGAATTCAACTTGATTTAATGATTTTATTTAATTTGATTTGACTTTGGCTGGTGAATCCAGCAGAGCAGGGCCAGGGTCCTGATATGTATGTGACAAACAATGGTTTGTCCATGCAGGTTTTCCCCCTATAATAACAATGGTTTGTCCCTGCAGGTTTCTATTCACATATATAATTAGCAGAAATGGGGTCCTGATTCTAAAGGTCTAGCCCTTCATGAATAGTGGGTCACATTCTCTAAAGATTACAGCCTTTCTGTAATCACAAAATTGCATTTTAACGGACGGCACCAGGCAATAGAGGGCGTAGATTATTACTTTTTCTATCTGCTCTTTTCTACATTTTTCAAATCTACTCTAATCTAATCGAATCTAATCTACTCTACTCTAATCTACTCTACTCTAATCTACTCTACTCTACTCTACTCTGATCTACTCTACTCTAATCTACTCTAATCTACTCTACTCTAATCTAATCTACTCTACTCTAATCTACTCTAATCTAATCTACTCTACTCTACTCTAATCTAATCTACTCTACTCTAATCTACTCTACTCTAATCTACTCTACTCTAATCTAATCTACTCTACTCTAATCTAATCTACTCTAATCTAATCTAGTCTACTCTAATCTACTCTACTCTAATCTAATCTACTGTAATCTAATCTAGTCTACTCTACTCTACTCTAATCTACTCTAATCTAATCTACTCTAATCTAGTCTACTCTACTCTACTCTAATCTACTCTAATCTAATCTACTCTACTCTAATCTACTCTAATCTAATCTACTCTACTCTAATCGAATCTACTCTAGTCTACTTTACTGTACTCTAATCTAATCTAGTCTACTCTACTCTACTCTACTCTAATCTATCTACCTACATCCACAACTGCCCTACTGATTTACCATAACCCAAACATCAACCATTCCTATGAGCCCAAAACATCACCTACCCTGGTTGTGACTGTGATAGAGTACTGTGATACGAGAAAGACTGAACAAGTAGTAGAACAAAATCACTTTTACAATTATAATTGACGGAGACTTTTTTAAATTCCAAGTGTCTTCCAGTGAATACAAAGACAAGGTGCCTTGCTCGAGCATGCCTACAGAGAGGCTGAGGACATCGGGGATCAAACCCAGAGGAGGGGAGGCTCCCCTTTCACACACACATGTCCTTGTGGAGGAGACAGACAGACTTACTGGTGGTGTTTCCAGACATCTGGATGATACACTTGCTGTCCTTGCCGATCTCCCTGGAGTTGAAGGGCCGGACGCGCACCGCCACTTTCACCGAGGCTGCCATGGCTCCTCCTCCCGACTAGCACCCACGGGTGCCCTGCGCTCTCGTCTGGCTCAGGAGGGGCGGGACCTGCTCACTGCAGATCTGTAGGAGGAGAGTTAGGAAGAGGATTTCATATGGAGCGTTTCTTGTATCGTGTTGTGTGTTGTAATGTGCGTTGTGATGTAACATGCATTATGTTAGTTAGTAACTGGTGTCATGTTGTGTTGTAACGTGTGTCATGTTGTGTTGTAACGTGTGTCATGTTGTGTTGTAACGTGTGTCATGTTGTGTTGTAACATGTGTTGTGTTAGTTAGTAACTGGTGTCATGTTGGGTTGTAATGTGTGTCATGTTGTGTTGTAACATGCATTATGTTAGTTAGTAACTGGTGTCATGTTGTGTTGTAACGTGTGTCATGTTGTGTTGTAACATGTGATGTGTTAGTTAGTAACTGGTGTCATGTTGGGTTGTAACGTGTGTCATGTTGTGTTGTAACATGTGTTGTGTGAGTTAGTAACTTGTGTCATGTTGTGTTGTAACATGTGTCATGTTGTGTTGTAACATGCATTGTTAGTTAATAACTTGTGTCATGTTGTGTTGTAACATGTGTTGTGTTAGTAACTTGTGTCACGTTGTGTTGTAACGTGTGTTGTGTTGTGTTGTAATGTGTGTCATGTTGTGTTGTAATGTGTGTTGTGTTAGTTAGTAACTTGTGTCATGTTGTGTTGTAACGTGTGTCATGTTGTGTTGTAATGTTTGTTGTGTTAGTTAGTAACTTGTTTCATGTTGTGTTGTAACGTGTTGTGTTGTAACATGTGCTGTGTTGTAATGTGTGTTGTGTTGTAACGTGTGTAGTGTTAGTTAGTAACTTGTGTTATGTTGTGTTGTAACGTGTGTTGTGTTGTAGCATGTTGTGTTGTAACATGTGCATGTTGTAACATGTATTAGTTAGTAACGTGTGTCATGTTGTGTTGTAACGTGTGTTGTGTTGTAACATGTGCTGTGTTGTAACATGTTTTGTGTTGTAACATGTGTCATGTTGTGTTGTAACATGTGTTGTGTTGTAACATTTGCTGTGTTGTAACATGTATTGTGTTGTAACATGTGTTGTGTTGTAACGTGTGCGTGTTGTAACATGTGTTGTGTTAGTAACTTGTATCATGTTGTGTTAAGTAAGGATGTTATGGGATGTCATTAAGTTAGGTGTAATTATTATTTGATGTATGTTATAGTTATGTATGTTATGGTTATGTATATTATAGTTATGCATGTTATAGTTATGTATGTTATAGTTATGTATGTTATGGTTATGTATGTTATAGTTATGCATGTTATGGTTATGTATGTTATAGTTATGCATGTTATGGTTATCTATGTTATAGTTATGTATGTTATGGTTATGTATGTTATAGTTATGTATGTTATGGTTATGTATGTTATAGTTATGCATGTTATAGTTATGCATGTTATTGTTATGTATGTTATGGTTATGTATGTTATAGTTATGCATGTTATAGTTATGTATGTTATAGTTATGTATGTTATGGTTTTGTATGTTATAGTTATGCATGTTATGGTTATGTATGTTATAGTTATGCATGTTATGGATATGTATGTTATAGTTATGTATGTTATAGTTATGTATGTTATATTTATATATGTCAGATTATGACACATCGTTGATTGAGTCATCATGATCGATTTAAATGAATATGTGTAATATTATATATTATATTTATATTTTATGAAATCAAATTTGCAGATTGGCAATCTGTAGCCCACTGTGGAAAAATAAATGTTTGGCCATTTCCTTAAAAATCTACAATTTCTTAAAAATAAATATTTGTACATATTATATGTATGAAGACATTAATATGGTTGTGTGTCAGATGTTGTGAGGCGGGGCAGAGCGTGTGTGTAGCACCACGTGCATGTCTGCATGTGTGTGTTTGTAGTACATGTAACATATTGTAACATATTATGGTGCTGCGAGTGTGTAGTGTGTGTTTAGTCTGCGTGCTGCGAGTGTGTGTGTGTGTGTGTGTGTGTGTGTGTGTGTGTGTGTGTGTGTGTGTGTGTGTGTGTAACATGTGGGAACAAAGCCTGCATGGTCAGCGAAGGCCTGGGTGGTGACAACAGAACTGCAGCCACAGCTAAATGTTCGCCTGCTTCCAGCACAACAATAGATTCAGTATGGACACACACACACACACACACACACACACACACACACACACACACACACACATACAACCACACACACCACCTGGGTTCATGTTAGGGTCACAGGGATGAGGTGAGCAGGGGCCAAGGTCATCTCCCCTCTGGTGCCTCTAAAAGGATGTCTTTAATTAAATCACCAGAGCTAATGGATGGAAGGGTGGTCTATCTATTCTTCACACACACAAACACACCAGCAGACTCCGCTGGTCTGTGTGTTTCTATCAGCTCCCAGCAGGGGCGTGCCCATGGGGGGGGGGGGCTGGGGTGGCACATGCCCCGAAAAGCTTTCTGATCAGCCACCCCAAGAGCCACTCCTCCTAAAGCTGGCATATAAATTCAATACATAAGAAAAATAACAAAATAAAATATAATGTTGTTTCTCCACACCACTCTGCAAAGGTTTTGTGGTCTGTGTGACTCTGTCCTCACTAACCACTAACTAACATTCTGTCCTCACTAACCACTAACTAACATTCTGTCCTCACTAACCACTAACATTCTGTCCTCACTAACCACTAACATTCTGTCCTCACTAACCACTAACTAACATTCTGTACCACTAACCACTAACTAACATGATGTCCCCACTAACCACTAACTAACATGATGTCCCCACTAACCACTTACTAACTAACATTCTGTCTAACTAACATTGTGTCCCCACTAACCACTAACTAACATTGTTTCCCCACTAAGCACTAACTAACATTGGTAACACCAATTAGATTAGGGAACATTAACTAGTTGTTAGTAATTAATATTCACCATTAACTAGTTGTTTATAAGCACCCATATTGGCTCTTTATGAGTCATGATAAAGCACTTATTAATGCATTACTCTGCAACTACGAGGCCATTCACTTAATTAATATTAGAGTTTTCCCTCCATAACCTCCTAGTTACTGCTTATTGGTAGTAAGTAAGGAAGTTGTTGTTGACGATCTTAGCAACTAGTTAATGGTGAATATGTGCTCCCTAATCTAAATTGTTACCCTAACATTGTGTCCACACTAACCACTTATTAACTAACATTATATCTAACTAACTCAGTGTGGACACACCCTGTCTACCAGTTCCCCCGGACGCGTGGCTCTCGCTGTACTGCGGCCTCATCATTGATTAAAGTCGTGTATGGAGTCCATAGAGATGATTAAGACGGCCGACGCACTCAGAGAGCGTTGATGAGTCACACGGCGGCGGCGGAGGACATGTTGACTTCATCCGGGTCAGAGCCGGGCGGCCCGCTGGCCTCACAGAGCCAGAGGTCTTACAGACACTAGCGACAGACTTTAGTGATGGATGGTAGGAGGTGAGCGCAGGCCGGCGGTTCTGGCTGTGAAAGTGCTGTGTCACCCTCGGCTTCTTCCTCACCCTTCTCCCTCACCCCTCACACACCCACCACCAGCCTGCAGCCAAGCCGTGTGTGTGCGTGTGTGTGCGTGTGTGTGTGTGTGTGTGTGTGTGTGTGTGTGTGTTGCTGGTAACCACGCCTCCACCCAGAGGTAGAACCATACTTTGTTGTCATAGCACAAATCAAACACACATCACACATCGTCATATATTTCCTTTAGTATAATGTGGTGTAGGCCTCCGGTGTGTTTACAGCGGCGTGTAAAGGTTCGGTAAAGTGGTGCAGCAGGATATTGATATACAGGTTGGTTAGATGATAACTGTCCTCGGTCATAAAGGAGATAGGCGACGGGGTTGCGTTGAAACCCTCGGCTCCACCTCCGCCACACAATAAAAAGCGCGTCTAGCAAAGCTGTGGGGGGGTATAGTGACACGCTGGAGGCAATCACTGCTATGTTAATATTGGTTTACAGGCGAACTGCGTCACACTTTGATGTTACCTGCGTTTAGTAGAGTAGCGTTCAAAAAATAGAGCCTAGTGCAATCCTCTCGTGGGCGAACGGAGGCATCCAGTCATTATCTGACGACCATCATGTTGACCGTAGTGCTACACTAAGGATGGACTGAAAGTGAAGGCCTGCTCGTTTGAGTTATCTGGTCATCAAAATAATGAACACCAGCTTGTATTTAAGACTGAACCTATGACAGCACAGATAACACCAGACGTGGTATTTTACTGTGTTTTAGGACTCGATACAACGTTTCTATCCGACGCCAGATGTCTTTCACCCGACACACACATCAATATGTGACCTGACATCAGTCAATATGAAATCCGCCTGAAATCTTATAATACAGTGTGTCCATAATGTTCACCATGACAACATAAAACAACTGATATGCTGCTCATCAGAACCCTTTAGATGGAATAGCGACCACCTCTGTGTGTGTTTGTCTCCTCCCAGAGCCAGGAGCCTGATGACAGCTCCTCTCCGGCCGCACCCTACACCCTACATCCTACACCCTGCGTCCTACACCCTGCGTCCTACACCCTGCATCCTACACCCTACATCCTACACCCTACATACTACACTCTACATCTCTACATTCTACACCCTGCGTCCTACATCCTACATCCCTACATCCTACATCCCTACATCCTACATCCTACATCCTACATCCCTATATCCTACACCCTGCATCCTACACCCTACATCCCTACACCCTACATCCTACACTCTACATCCCTACACCCTGCGTCCTACATCCTACATCCCTACATCCTACACCCTACATCCCTACATCCTCCACCCTGCATCCCGGGAGGAGCAGGAAAATAAACGCGCTTCGTTAAATCCCGGAACAATGAGGGCCGTGACGCTCACCTCCACGCCGGCTCTCTAGGGCGGTGCTGCGGTTCCTCCGGTCGTGTTCACCATCCACCGCCTCCTCCTCCGCCTCCGCGTCCCGGGGTGCCGCGATAACGACGCTGTCCTGCGGTCCAAACCACGTCGTCCTCACCCCCCCATCAACCAGGGGGAGACAAGGTGAGCGGAGACCGGAGAGGTTTACGTCCCCCGGACGGAAATCACGGAGGGAGCGAGGGACAGGGAGAGAGAGAGACAGGGGAGAGAGAAAGAGAGAGAGACAGGGAGAACGGAGAGGCTACACTCGCGCTAATGGCCAAAATGGCTCTGCTGCTGCTGTCTCTCCTCCCTGCGACGCCTAGAGGATGCTGAGCTCCGCGGTGACGTCATCACGGAGTCATCACGGTGAGAGAGAGAGAGAGAGAGAGAGAGAGAGAGAGAGAGAGAGAGAGAGAGAGAGAGAGAGAGAGAGAGATTGTATGATGTTGTAACAGTCACAGAGACGCCTGTGTGTTACTGTGTATCATTACACAATAGAGGGATGGAGAGCGCAGTGGGAGATATTTCACCCATCCAGTTGGCCTGTCTCTCTCTATTATGGTTTAGCCCACCAAGTTCCTTCCTCCTTTGAACTATGCTATCATCACTCTCTCTCCCACACATTAGGGTACACACACATACCCACACATGATGTGTACGTTTGAGAACGGCATCTTTATCACTGTCAACCCAAGTATGCTATGTGTGTGTGTCTCTCTCTCTCTCTCTCTCTCTCTCTCTCTCTCTCTCTCTCTCTCTCTCTCTCTGTCTCGCTCGCTCCCTCGCACAAATGCACGCACGTACGCACGCACACACACACACACTCATATTCACGCTCTTACGCATAGCGTTGTGCTAAAGACTAATATATCTGCCTAATGTGTCACAAGGTGTAAAACCTTTCCATCAGTGGCACACACACACACACACACACACACACACACACACACACGCACACGCTTAGTGCACCATACTATTTGCACAAGGTGCTAGGTATAAACAAGTTGTTGACAGACAAGAAACAGATGGAGGCCAGGAGTGTGAGCGAGTCAGAGTGGTAGAGCGAGATACGGTCCGATTGAGAGAGACGGAGAAAGAGAAAGAGAGACAGGGAGGGAGAGAAAGGGAGGGAGGGGGGATGATGAGGTTACGGAGAAAGTAATGTCGGGCAAAAGGATGATCGATACGCCAGGGAAAGATGATAAAGAGCCCCTCCTCCCCTCGGTCGTCTGTCACCCGGCTGCCTCATGCATATGAAACCTTGATGGAGAGAGAGGAAGAGAGAGAGAGACAGAGAGAGAGGGAGAGAGAGAGGGAGAGAGGGGGGAGAACAAGACAAAAGGGGTGCATCGATTAAGGGACCACATAGTGCTGAAGGTCAGTTTGACTGTAGTTTCTGTCACCAGGAGGGTGGAAGCGGTCTCTGTCTGAGGGTTCTTGAACTACCGCATCCACTGGGGAAATATAAGCTGTGTGTGTTTGCCTGTGGATGTATGCGCATGTCTGTGTGGGTGGGTGAACAAAGGTGTAACAATGTCCACACAATGTTCCTGAAAACGGTCTATGCAGTCCTAGCAAGCTTTGCCCCAACTGATTCATTTCTGGGATCGATTGAACAGAGGAATTAAAGCCAAAGCAAAAGTTAAGTAATAAAAACATGATTTTTTTTCCTGGTCTGTGCTTCTCCTCAACAGCTGCACAGCTATATCCTGGGCAATGCAGTGAAATGTGGATTAAATTGATGTTTTCTAAAACATGCCCATAAAGATAGAAAACCATTGAACCATCACACAAGATGATATAGCAAATAAATGGGCATGATCGTACTATAGTTGTGTGCTATGCAGAGTCACTATTAATTTGACCAGTTAATTGCATTTTTATAGTTATCCAAGCAGACGTTTGTCTCTTTAAGACATGACACGTAAAGTGCTTTTTTTAGTTTCTTATTTTAACAGAAGCCCTGAGCCTCCACGTCTGTTACTCTCTGAGTGCTTTTAATCTCTCTCTCTCTCTCTCTCTCTCTCTCTCTCTCTCTCTCTCTCTCCTCTCTCTCTCTCCCTCTCTCTCTCTCACTTGCATCATGCTAAACAGCAGAGTAAGAATTAAACCCCCAAATTGATTTCTTATGAATTTAATCCTAAGACCTTTGCTATGAGCGCATATTTGAGTGGGCACGTGTGCGCGTGTGCGTGTGTGCGCGTGTGCGCGTGTGCGTGTGTGTGTTCGCATGCATGCGTGCATGAGTGCGTGCATGTGTATGCATGACAGAAAGATGAGCAGATAGAAGAGCGTTGACCGGACACATGACCTGGAGCACTTGAGAGAGAAAGAGAGAGAGACACACACACACACACACAGATGTGTGTGTGTGTGTGTGTGTGTGTGTGTGTGTGTGTGTGTGTGTGTGTGTGTCTGTGTCTGTGTGTGTTGTATATTTTGTGTGTGTATGATCTCTGTAGTCTTTTACACCTCTTAACATTTTTCACATCTTTCACCGGCGTGAGAGTAGAGAGGACCCTAAGTGAAAAGGTTTGTTCGCAGCCTTTTGCTGTCACTTCCTCCTCGGTGTAATGGAGGTGAACAGGTCAATCCCGTCACGCCAAATGCCTACAAAATAACCTCTGTATAGCGTGCCCATTTTAGAGCAGTGCCATGACACTTATTCACATCTTAAAATCAAAACTTTGAAGGGCAACAGGCTCCTGAAGTTTGTGTTATTCATCTGTTTCATTGATTCATTGATTCATTCTTAAAGGAGAACCAAACCCTAACTCGGCTTCCGCTATTTTAAACGCCTCTTCTCAGCCTGACTACAATAATAATAATGATAGTATGTCAGTTCAAAGAAAAAAAATGTATGGTTTGGTGTCGGGGTGAAGGGGTACTTGAGCCGTACCGAGGGGGTTGTGGGGGCACAGAAGACTATGAAAGTTGGGAAACACTGCCCTAGATAATCGCCAAAAAAACCTTCTCGTCCCACTTTTTTTTTTGCGCTGCCGGCGCCTCCAGAAGTAGATCACAGTCGAGCTATTAAGTTGTAGATCGTCCGCCGGCTGACCGCGTGGTTATGGCTGTCAATCACTCGTCACCTGTCACCTAGTTCTGTCACGGTCACCCTCCTGGCATGTCCCGCGGGCGGGGCGCGGGGCGCGGGCCGACTTATCGCACACTCGTGGGCTTTGCGGGCGCTTCTTGTCTTTCTATTCCCTCTATCCTCTTATGCGCGTCTCTCTTATGGTCTGGTTATGTTTTCAGGTAATGATTTCCCATCACCGCGGGTGTCGACATATTTAATTGGGGCCTTTTTATCCGGGAGTGTTTTGATCCATGTCAATTATTTTTTTAATGTAATGACTTTGGTGTTAATGATTCTGATGTTAAAGCCTGTGCATTCTCACTAAATGTGTGTGTGTGTGTGTGTGTGTGTGTGTGTGTGTGTGTGTGTGTGTGTGTGTGTGTGTGTGTGTGCGTGTGCATGA
>JAOPJI010070485.1:0-10599 GCA_027122695.1 Merluccius productus | reverse complement strand
ACACACACACACACACACACACACACACACACACACACACACACACACACACACACACACACACACACTCCCCCCCCAACTACATTACAACTAGGATACAAGGATACATTACAACTAGGATACAATAGAACACAACACACACACACACACATATACAACACACATGGGTGTGCACACACACGCACACACACAAGTAAGCACGCACACTCATCCCTCTAACCCTATGAATACAGATGCACACACACACACACACACAAACACACACATAAGCAGACATGTACACAGACACATCAACAGAAGCACACATGTACACACACACACACATACATGCTATTCTAATACCATCCACCCTATCAGCTCCTTAACCCTATATATCATACGATGTTTTCTAATGTCTTTCAAATCGTGCTCGCTGACACCACACATGGATAAACCGCATCCATAAATCGCAACCTTACAGAACATAACAGCTAAGCTTGAAGCAGATCCGCTCCCTTCAACAGCATCTGCTATGAATACAACCACCCCAGAGCGGGCTCCTCGGCTCCAGAAATAACCTGTACCGGTTCTGCACCACGCATCCAGTCACAGTTGTTGTACAGATGGTTGACTCCATGGTACGGGGACGTTGTGTGCTAATCCAGGTTATCAGGAGTATATAATTGATTAGGGAGCTACCCTGGCAGCAGCAGCAGCAGCGGCGGCGGCGGCGGCGGTGGAGGTGGAGGTGGAGGAGGTGGAGCACACAGTGTTCCAGGGACAGTCTGTGCGCAACGTCTAATGCAGAATATCCTCCCTAGATTGAACATTCACATCTGGGAAATGTCTTTGCTAATTAAATACCCCCCCCCCCCCCCCGCCGCCCCATTTGTGTGTTTCCTGCAGGAATGAAGTGAATGCAATGAATATTTGGCGGATTGATTTAGCCTTGTGAGACCATCCCGATGTTCGCGTTTGCGTTTCGCAACAAATATCAGTCTGGCCTTGGCTGGGGAGCAATTGATTTCCAAGTATGGCCGCGGCCTAACTTTGTTAAAAAACAGCCAATCAGAGTGACGCTCGTGCTCTCTTGACTCTCGCCGGTTGGAAGTAAAAAAATAAAAATATGCTAATCTGAGAGCGGCGTATGTGCAGATTTCTGCTCATCATTTAACAGCGTTATCCAGCGTATTTGAGATCACTGTTTCGGTCACATATTGTTTTGTTTTTGTAATTCTGCAGACTGCGGCGCTCCCTTTTCGTCATGAACTGAACTCCCTCCCCCCCAAGCGCTGATTGGTCCTAGCATTTTCACATTTTTGAAAAAAGGCTTTCAACGGGGCTGAGGCCAGACCGATCTTCAGAGAGATGCAGAATGTGAATTAGGACGAGGCTAGGATTGATTCACATTAAAACTTCTAGAATCAATCATCTAGATTGGATGAAATACAGCAATATAATAAGCATAATGTCAATTCAATTGTGCCAACCTCAAGATAGACGGATGGAGCTGTTTTACCTGCCTACAGGCATGGCAGGTATGCTTTGAAGCCATGCAGAGCTACTCCCAAAACAGCTAAATTGGCTAATCTGAGCTTTTCTCAGGTATCATTAAATTGCAATTAGCAAGCTTGATGTGCATTTGATGGCTTCAGCTGGTCCAGCTGAGTGTGCCGCTAAATCGATACTAAAATAACCCTGCCCAGTTTAGGGAAGGAAGTCGATTTCACAGCATAGATCAGCAGGTAAATAATACATCCTACTTTGAGCATGCATACAGTATGTTGCGGAGACCCTAAACAACCTTGTCAGAAGGACATCTCAACTTCACAGAGCTATAACAGATACCCTCTTCAGGCAATGTCCCACCCAGTGTTGCAGAAATACACTGTTTGGCATCTGGATGGGCCATGTTGTGCTTATTTTCACGTCTGTCATAGCTTGTTAGATGACAACTTATTTTGTGCGATAACAAGCTTGAATTATTTTATTCCCGCCATTTTTGTCTGCATTTTCCATATGAATTTAGACTGAATAAGACACATACACACACACACATAGACACACAGCCCCAGAATTCAATAGCCCAGAGTACTATGAACTACAATTTCATGGTTTATGTAGTGGTTAAGGTGTTCGACTCCCAAGGTACTGGATTAGATCCCACATGTCCGCAGGCTATACCTGTAGGCAAGATGCTCTAACCCGACATCCTCCCTAATGACATGTATTTGAATTCACTCAAATATTATAGACTTTATTCGTATATTCCTTCACAGGTTTTACATATTAGGATATTTTTAGGAGTATACTGTCTAGCATACTGTCAATATTGTTTATACTGTATATATTTATTTATATATTCCACTTTACATATGTACACACTTTTTGCACTTCTGGTTAGATGCTAAACTGCATTTTGTTGTCTCTGTACCTATATACTCAGTGCAATGACAAATAAAGTTGAATCTAATCTAATCTAACCTAATATTGTTTTCTTCAAACATGGCTTTAAACACTGCGGTCCTGTGTCTGGCATGTTGCTGACACTCAATAAAAACAAGGGCCGCTCCAACTGTACCAATCATAGCCGACTCCACAGGTCAGAGGTCAAATTATTACAATGGAAAATGGAGGAAACGTCCCACAGTTTCAGGCTTTATTAAATAGGGCTCTGTTCCCTCAAACAAGGTTCTTGCCCTGACCACTGAAGTGCTTTAGCAGAGCATGGAAATCGACAGATTGTGCATCACTTTGCTTCCAGTTCCACCCCTGCTGCTGACATCACTGACAGCCTCAACCTGTGTGCGTGGATGTGTGCATGACATGAATGTGTGTGTGAGTGTACGTGCCTCTGAGTCTGTCTATATGTGTGAAAGTGTACGTGTGTGTGTGTGTGTCTATATGTGTGTAAGTGTACGTGTGTGTGTGTCTATATGTGTGTAAGTGTACGTGTGTGTGTGTGTGTCTATATGTGTGTGAGTATATGTGTGTGTCTGTATGTGTGTCTATATGTGTGTAAGTGTACGTGTGTGTGTCTATGTGTGTAAGTGTACGCATGTGTGTGTGTGTGTGTGTCTATATGTGTGTAAGTGTACGTGTGTGTGTGTGTGTGTGTCTATATGTGTGTAAGTGTACATGCGTGCCAGTGAGTGTGTCTATATGTGTGTGTGAGTATATAGTGCGTGCCTGTGTATCTATATGTGTGAGTGTGTGTGTCTGTATGTGCCTGAATATAGTATGTGTGTGCTTGTGTGTATGTGTGTGTGGGTGTGTGCGCATGCATGCCTGTAAGTATGTGTGTGTGTGTGTGTGTGTGTGTGTGTGTGTGCATGTATGTGCACATGCATGCCTGTAAGTATGTGTATGTGTTTGTGTGTGTGTGTGTGTGTATGTGTGTGTGTGTGTGTGTGTCTATATATGCCTGACTATAGATGTGTGTGGTTGTTTGTGTGCGTGTGTGTGTGTGTGTGTGTGTGTGTGTGCGTGTGTGTGCGTGTGTGTGTGTGTGCGTGTGTGCATGCATGCATGTGTGTGTGTGCGTGTGTGTGTCTATATAGTGCAGTGGCTGTGTCAGCAGTGTGCCTGTAACACCAGGTGAGATTTATGAGGTGTGAAGAATGCTTGCCTGGAGCCCAGTGAGAGAGGGGGGGGGCTGCGACCAATCCCAGCCTACGTAGGAGTGGGCTGCCACCTATGTGTCCCTACCTAACGCCCCACCCATCTCCTACACACACACACACACACACAAAAACACCTCACATGCACAAGTGCACTCACACACACACACACACACACACACACACACACACACACACACACACACACACAAACACGCACAAAAACACCTCACACACACACAACTGCACTCTCACACACATACATACACACGCAAATATGCGCGCATAAACCACCTCTTAACCTTAAAGTGTAAACACCCCCCCCCCCCCCCCCCTCTCCCCAACTCCTACCCCACCCTTACTAAAATATCCCCTGGGCTAGACACACCTTCTTAAGTATCCCCCTACCGACCGACATCCACCCCGGCCTCCGGCAATTTTCATCCGGCGATGACGTGAGTGACGCGACGCTGACGATGGAAAAATCACACGTGTCCGGCCCGGGGAAGCGCAGTAAAAAAAAAAGTCTTGGGGCGGTGATTTTTTGGCGTTCACATCAGGGAGCTCCGAAGTGGACATATTGGAAGTGTGTTCCAGACGTGCGCTGCTACTGTCCTCATTATACTCCGAGACGCGTGGCGTCTTTTTTTACGAGACGTGAAGACGGTCACGCGGGATGTCCGTGGAAGACAACCAATAAAACCGGGCCCTGGGTTTTTTTTGTTGGGTTTTTTTTTGCGGGAGGGATATTACTGCCTTGGGTTGATTTACAAAATGAACGAACATGTGTGCACATAAACACATCTGCATTGCGCGCCCACACACACACACACACACACACACACACACACACACACAAACATACATCCAAATATACACGCGCATGTATGCATACACACATTCACACAGGCAATCTCACACACATACAGTCTCACACACACACACACACATACAGTCTCACACACACACACACACACCAACACCACACTTAATTTCCCTCCCCCCCAGTCTGTCTAAGATCCCCTGTGCCATTAAAGCAATTTCCTCCAAACATCTGTCCAGGCAACTCAAGAGCAATCCTGGCCTGTTGTGGCCGAGGCTGTGGTTACATTTGCCCCCACGCTGTTGCTGCAGCTCCACTACTGTGTCAAAGAGCCCTGATTACCCAGCGTGCACCTCTGCATGCACTTCCCATCCCCCCCCCCCCCCGCACTGTGCCAACACCAGTGCGGTGCGGAATTACACCGAGGTGAGGGAGGAGAGATGAGGTGCGGAAAAAGGAGAGAGGGGCGAGATGAGGAGAGGAGAGATGAGGAGAGGAAAAGAGAGGAGAGATTGGGGGATTATAGGAAAGGATAGGGGAAATATGAGAGGAGAGATGAGGAGAAGAGCAGGGAGGAGGAGAAGAGAGGGGAAGAGAGGAGAGGAGAGGTGTGTATAGATTATATTGATTCATTGTTTCATTTTGATCGTGTCGCTCGTGTCACAAAATGGGAAAAACGGTTTGACGCTTGAAAAAACGGTCCCAGCATCTCTGAATACGATATCAGGGACTGAAATGTTATGGTCCCAATATCATCTCAATGTACACACACACACACGCAAACACACATGAACATATGAAGGTCCAAAGCGCCCTACCCGTCGTGCCGGACGCTAGGTGTGCAGTTAATGATCTGCCAGGGTCTTCAGTCCAGCGGGTCTCTCCGGCCTGTCAGAAACAAACAGAGGAATTGTTCAGGGCTGACCGAGCTGCTGAAAACAAGACGAGGCTCGGCGGCATACGGCATCGAGCAAACACACACACAAAGGCTGCACGGACGTAACCGCTCTCCCCGCCTCCACACACACACACACACACACACATACATTCATACAGTACATACAAACACACACACACACACAACTGAAGAGAGAAATTCTCTTTCTGCCATTCTTCATCACCCACACACACACACACACACACTCCCAATCTCTCTCTCTCTCACTCTCGCTCTCTCTTCAGCTGTGTTTATGCACATTTTCACACCTTCTTCTTCCATCTCTTTTTCTAACTTCAAACGCACTATTATAATATTAATAATACATTTGATTTATATAGCACCCATGATCCCAAGGCGCAGTGAGAGGAGAAACAAAAACAACAGAACAGAAAACAAAACAAAACACAACTTACTATCTTTCTATCCTTCCATCCATCCATCCAAAATCCATCTTTTCATCCATCCATCCATCCATCCCTCTATCTATAGGTGAGTCAGGGCAGGGCAGGAATATTTTCTAATAATATTTATATATTTCTAACGACAGGTGAGTCTCACATCCATGCAGTACTGAGGGTAGGAATATCTCATACATATCTATATGTAAGTCTCACATCCATGCAGTAATGAGGACAGGAATATCTCATCTATCTATAGGCGAGTCTCACATCCATGCAATAATGAGTGCAGGAATATCTCATCACGGAGCTAGCGTTACCCTTCTTTACTCTCAGCATGGGGCGAGAGAGATTTGCCTGCCGAACATGAAGGCAAAGCAGCACACAGATGCATACTAAGGGTCAGGCTTTGATAATCTGCCCACCAGTGTCAACAACTGAGAAGCGATAACATCAGTAGTGTGTGACACAGTCGTATGTATACACATGCAGTCCACGGTCACAGCCATGTCCAGAGCCAACAACAACTACCGAGCAATAAGCTGAAAAAGTGAGACTTTCTCCACTTAATATAGTTCGGGGGGAGGGGGGGGGGGCGGGGGCGCGGGGGGGGTTAGCGGTCGGCCAAGGATCTTTTGCCTGGCATGTAATGTCTTCTCCTTGCTCTGTTAATCTTACTGCACGGACAGCAGCAGCTGAAAGAGATTATACCTGGAAAAGTCTGAGATGGAGACGGATAAAGGAGGCAGGTTTGAATTGAGAGATGGGGAGATATGGGAGAGTGTGTGTGCGAGAGAGAGAGAGAGAGAGAGAGAGAGAGAGAGAGAGAGAGAGAGAGAAATATGCTGGTCGGGAAGGGAAAAGGAAACTGTTAATGTCATTATTACAGTTCCCCTGATGTGTGTGTGTGTGTGTGTGTGTGTGTGTGTGTGTTTGTGCATGTGTGTGCATCTGCGTGCGTGTGTGTGTCATTTTGTGCATTTGAATGTAGTGTACTTGAAGGGCATGAAACATTATTAGTCCTGCATGAATTTCAGTTTGAATTGTGTTTCATTGTGGCGCATTTGAGGTAAAAACACATAACGACTAACTATTTAAGATGTGAGCGAAGACAGGACCCAGTTTCAGACAGGAGGCTGAAACACAACCCGGGAAACAGTGTGTGCCTGGACAAGAAAAAAGAAAAAAAAAAGACAGACGTCCTGTTCGGAGATCAGGGGGGGAGTCGGGGGTATCAGTGGATTGGAAAATGCACCCCCCCCACCCCACCCCACCTGTGGGTGGTATCGCATGCGAGCACATATAGATAAAGGTAATTTAAGGAATATGGGTCAGACATGGGACCCCCATCTCCAGAGAGGGGACAGTTACACGAAGGCAGGTGAAGTATTTGACACCTTCCTCCGCTGTCTAGGTTTCCAGCCACAGTGGGGCAAACCCAGAGCCGGGCCCCAGCTCTCTGCGTTCATGCTGAGTGTGTGTGCCTGAGTGTGCATCAGAGTACTCATGTAACACCCCCTGTAAACCATTGCCTCAAGTGGCTTACTGCTTTTTATAAAATGGTTACTGTAGACTACCTAGTAAGATTTCACAAAATAAACACACAGCAACATAAAATGCGATGGAAAACAAATCATAATTTTTCCGCGAAGCAATATAGTACCACAAGACAGCAAAATGGTTGCCAAGCAACACAGGCTTTAGCATACAGGCTTTAATAACACTAAAAATGAATTGTTATGCGGTCACAGGTGATTGTACAGAGTGAACGGCTTTCGAGCCAATCAGAATCAAGGACCAAAACTATCTGTTTTATAATTGAATATTGATCATAGATTAGTCATTTTAGTTATTTATCATGTATATTGAATTGCAGAGACTCGCACACCCACACATATACGCGGAAAAAATCTCCTGCACGCCGAGACTGATCTCTGACATCAGCGAGTTCAGATCAGTCTCCCAAATACTAGCTGAGCGTGGGTGTTTCCTTCAATTTATAAGTGCATGTATTTATTCATTGAGTAAAAATGGTGGAATGGGCAATGGGAAAGCTGCAAAGTTAACTTTGACAACAACACCAACAACAACCTCATTGAGTGGACAGTCGGTGCCGATATGACACACTTCCGAAAAACGGAAATTGCTCTAAACCCATGTGAGTGTTGTATAATATTTGTGTTTGGATACGAGCAGGATAAATAACATCAGCAACCGACATCAAAGGAGTCTGGAGATGAACGATCAGCTTGTGCTGTGTATGAATATACTGCCTATGTGTTCAATAAAGCTGTGACACAGCCCGCGGCAATCTGTGTTTGAACGTTACACGACAGGCCGTCACATACTTGATATATGCTATTTCTGTGCTTGGCGCCTCTATCTCGTGGAGCGTATCTAGACAGATCGTGCTGCAATGTGAGATAACATTCAAGATGGCAGTATACTAGCCAGTCTCGCAGTTGGCAACACTGGCATTTGCTTTACTGTGCGAAAACTATTTTCTTTCCATCTGTCTTATCTATCTGAAAACATGAAATAGGCTCTGAAGTCATTTGATAACTAGTAAATGTATAACGAACCAAGGTATGATGACGTGTTGAAAGGCAGACATAGAAAAAAGAGAAGAGCTGTGTGGTTTGGTGGGGGTACCCTATGGTAATTCAAAACCAGGTCACGTCAGGGCGGGATGGCTGCCTACTTACTGTAAACAAAGTGAAGAGCCTTATTACAACAAATCATATACAAGAAGCCAGTGTTAATGTGGATGGTGCCAAGTTTGCTTTTCATGGTTTGCTGTGACTGTAAACAAGTATGGATTTAGAGAAGTCGCACAGTGCGCTTGTGTGGTTTGTATCGACTAATCTTTCATTTCAGATAAATCCGATCACTGTCTGCAAGACCGCGTTTGTCTGATCTTCCAGATGCAAAAGCAGAGGTTTTCTTGTTCGTTATAATAAAATGCCATAAGCACACACACAAACTCATACTGCAGCCAGAAAAAAACGTTTCCAAGTTCTTGGTTCTGGATCAAGCTTATTTTCATCTAATGGACGTGGATATACTTCCTCCGCTAAGCTACCGAGAGAGAAAACCCAATAAACAAAAAAAGAAGGAACAACACAGCCCTGCCTAGATGATGTCAATATACAAAATACTCACAGCCGACAAAACAGGAGTCTAAAAACTGCAGGGAAAAAAAAAACACAACCCACTGTATGCCAGCTGCAGACTATAACCCACCCGAAAAACACCTCCGGCTATAGGTGCTGACAGTCGGGGCCCCAGGGTTAACCCCTTAGTGGCTAGAAACCCTCTCTTTGGTGGCATATGTAGGCTTTCATGTCTTGCACAAAGTTGACGCGGGGGGACTGCGCTGGTCTGTCAAGGGGACCGTGGAGATGGGGGTTGCGGTGGGTGGGTGGGTGGGTGGGTACTACCGAGTATGAGTTACGGGAGACCCCGATCAAATTCTGTGTTGCTGCTCGGCTTCCAGGAAAACACAGCTCCTTCCGGGGGCTGCAGATGGGAGACGTGTGAAGCCATTGAGTAAAAAAAGTGCACTCTACGATTCAAGCTGAAGATAAATCGCTGTCTTGGCAAATGATACCTTCAACCTCCAGGGCAGACAGGGAGAGACGACTACAGAGCCAATGTTGAACGCATTATTTCCCCCTATTTTTTGTGTGATTTCAGCATGATAACCATTTTTCAACGGGTGATTTAAAATGGATGCTGGATGTGCAAATGCAAGATACATTAGCGAAGGTGCACTGCTTTGCAATCCTTGAGCCAGCACAACGGGAGGAGCTTGAGGACTCACAGGACTGCACCCCTGTTTTTACTAATTTCATTAATGTCTTCCGTCTTTGCCATTAGTACTGACGCCAGCCTGCTTGCCTTCATGACGACTCCAATTTGCTCACTAGATCCAAGCTAAATACTCAAATCCTCCACCAGCCTTGTTACCAGTGTGAGCTAAGGTAAGACCTAGAGTAAGCACTTTAGTGTTTCCAATGGGAAAACACCTAGCCATGCTCTCCTATTTTCCGGTTAGAAGTACTTTGTAGGATTGATGATTTGCCTTTGTTAAGGTAGCAGACACCGAAGCCCGAACGGCAGAACGGCGGTCATTGTTAAATGAGGTGTTTAAAGAGTGTACTATTTGTGTACACAGCCAACACCATGTTCCTAAGCCTATCCATCATGCCGAGGAGTGCATGTGCAATGGTAGGATTTTGGAGCCAGCCCCCCCCCCCACCCCCCGCCCCCCCAAATGATACAATACACTATACTATCCAAACTCTGTGGTCTTTGACAAGGGTTCGACGGTGCCAGTCATTGCAGTCGTTCCTCATCCTGGCAGGGTGGCTCGGCCACGGTACGCGCCGGGGCCCAACACTGGTTTGGATGAAATATTATACACAGCTTATTATGTGGCTTCTGTGGGTGTTACTGATGGGAGGCTGTTCCTCATGCACGAGCGGCATACACAAGAGAACGGCGCGAGCACAGGACATACTGTATGCCCAGACGCACTTGCACGCATCCGCGCACGTACACACACACTCATTGCACACACTCACACACAGACAGACACACACACACACAGTAAAGTAAATGTCCTTCAGTTGAACTACACATCAATCTATCCAGGGTTGGTGGAAAGAAATCCGCCATGCTTGGGGTGACAACTCCCCAGGGCAGGTTTAGTACAAATGAAAGACTGGATTCACCATTTAGGCGGTCATATAATGCAAAGCACTCAAATAGAGGAGAAGGAGGATGGCTGCACCGCAACACACTCCAACACACTCTCTAGACTGACATGATAGCTTA
>JAOPJI010070478.1:0-42023 GCA_027122695.1 Merluccius productus | reverse complement strand
CCAAGCTGTTGTTTATGAATTTAAATAACTGTGAGAAAACTACAAATGAAACGAGACCATATAAAAACAAAAAAAAACAATTGCCGTAGGCAACGGGCAAGGAACTAAGACGAAGCCGTACTTTTGCGCTATTATATGTATATATACAGGAATACCTTGCATAACGTGGTTACTTGGTTCCATGTGCCCAACGTGCTATGCAAAACCCGTGTTGCAAAGTCTGTTTATAGGAAAGCGTCTTACACGCGAACGGATTTTATACTCATGGTTATTTTAATTTATGTGGGTTTTATAAAATTTTATTCTGCCATAAGAAATGGTTCCATAAATTAATGACTTTTATTTCCTGATACACATAATAATGATTTAATATTAAGCCATTAATTAGATGAAGTTTGTCAAAAAACGCGAGATTGACGACGTGAAAGTAATATTTCTACATTTTAATGTGAATTTTAATTTAAAACGGAAAAAGATAAATGGAACTAACCAATTTAAATACACCTTAAAAAGTGTATTGCTCGTTCAAATTACCGCAATTAAATAGCAGTAGTAACGTCGAGGAATAAATGATATCGTTTTATCAACATACACCTTAATTCAAAAGACAGGAATTTGGAAATTAAATGTTTAAACACGAAGGAGCTAAAGAGTAGTGTTCAATTTAATTGACAGTTTATAACAATATTCCTCAAAAATGCGTATTCAAATAAAAGCTAACACACTACAATTAGGGGTTTTTAGTGAAGTTATGCAAGTGACCAAGTTTTTCGGCTAACAAACTGAGTGTGTAATGAGACAAACACTTGATGGGCAATGAAGGAGGTGGATGTATATCATGTGTGAGGGCTTTTTGGCGGGAACTGTCGTTCTTTGTTGTCACTAACAACAACGCAAAAGCCAAGTATGTTCCATACAAAACCAGCGCATTGGCGTTGTTAAGGTGTTCAAAATTGTGACGTATTCCAGCAACCACGAAGTTTAACGTAGAAACATCCATAGATGTGGATCCAGTAAGCGGCGGTTTGTTGGTATGATCACCACCAGTTAGAATCCACTCTAAAAATGACACCGAATATGTTGAGTCTTGATTGTGAACGGTTTCTGCACAGCTGTAGTGCAAAAATAGTGTATCTGCAGCACAATTCTGGACCGTGTCCCATTCGTAGTAGGAATTGATGGCACTTGAATATAGGCCGAACTTGTAATGGTTGTTGGTGGAGTTAGCGTAAGACTCATTGAAGGGAACAAATGGTGTTTTGATGATGTTATTGAATTTCTTCGCGGGATCCACAATCATTTGCGTAATGTTTGGATCTATGAGTAGATCCCAAAGAATATACTCTATGTTGGATGATGCCGACGGTTGTGTATGAACCATGCATTTGTAGAACAGTTGGAAAAGTATTTTACAACTTGATCGACTTGATTGGAGTAAATTCCCGTTGGACTTGCACTGTAATACTACACATTCCACAACTGCCGTTCTAATGCGCGAATCTTCATCAAACAACAACGTCAATGTGGCGTAAAAAACTGCACACATATGGATTGCTAAAACAAAGGTGTAGCGCATATACATCATATTTGTGTATAACCTTGTAGTGTCTGATCGACAAAAGAACGATCAAACAAACTCCAACACGACAAAACTTCAACAACACCTTGACGACACTGCACACTTCTACAGACACTGGCACCCACGAGAATTATTTCACAACAGGCATGGATTACCTCTTGGAATTCATTCTGAATTCAAAATGATACAATTAAGATATGGGTGCTAGAAGAATCTACTTTGGTTTCAGTAAGATGGGATAATTGAATTTTTTTAAGTGAACAGTAATCTACGAATTTTCCACTCCATCGAATGAACATAGCGAGATTTTCAGTGCTTTATTAACACAACAGTTTAAATGGATTGTATTGTTTTAACATACGTTAAACTAGTTGGGTTCGTTGTTTTTAGTAAAGAGTGGCATTTTTTGACATAGGACGGTAACATCGTCATGTTTGCTTCAATCACTACCAGCTCAAGTTCCAGTAGCAACGCCTAAATGCATAATTTATATGTGTAATATAATGTGGTGGGATCACACAAAAGTGCCCTCACTTTGATTTGTATTTCGTGTGAAATAGATGAACATTTGTAATTCGTCGAAAGGTCCATCATTTTCGATACTACCTCGATCAAAAAGTGATTGTGTCGCACAACACCTTGTGCACAGTTTAGGTAGTTGAACAGGTTTTTAGCTAGCAAATGAATCACAGGAGAGTTTTGTTGCATAAAAGTATACCAATAAGTGTCCAATGACAAAAGCTCATGATGTTCAGTGTATTTTCTAACAAGTGTGCACTAGGATTGGTCATATATAACTTGATGGTATTTGTAAGCAAATCTTTTAAAATCAAATTTGGCTGAAAACACTCTTGATGTGACTTTTCAATCAATCTGGTATCAATAACCATATTCAAAGTACAACGGTCGATGAGATCCCCCAAATTTATTAGACTGCCTATAACACATTCCAAATCTATCATTACAACCAACAAATTACTCAATCTAACATGGATATCATAAATATACGCTTTACAATATAAATCCATCCTACTATTCCTAAAACCCATGGATTTATTTGCGGGGTATTTGCGAATACTTTAGATATTGGCTGTTTGAAGTGATCAACAGCAAATTCGGATCAATAATAGTGTTTAGTTTAGTTGTTTCGTTTGAACGCCCATTTTTCAACACTTTGAGACTTGCTTTGATCTATTAAGATATTAGGGTTCGTTGAAAAATTCCCACGGCAGCAAAGTTACATAGAGATAATTTCCGTAGATTTCGTCGAGTTTACTTTCGTCAATATCGCCACTATTGTAACCGCTAGTAAAAAAAGTGAGAACACCACACAAACCAGCATCTGTAGTACGTTGTGATAATTTCTTTGAGAGAATCATACGTGGTTTTGAACAGGTACCACGCCCACTCTAAAGAGTACAAACTAATGATGCATTTGTAGGCCATTTGGCGCAGATTCATGTACGACACGGACTTTAAACTAAAGTTTTTGAACAGTGAACTTTGGCTTTGTTTGTAGCGTTACTTTTGGAGAAGGTTTGACAGGTTAAGCATTAGCGTCTGCTCGTGAGATGTTAAAGCTGTCTCGTCAGAGGTAGTATCCATAGAGCAACTGTTACTTTCGGTGGCGGGATGTAACTGGATGAGTAGATGAAGTACTGCACATATAGGGTAGAAGTAGTGTTTGATTTCTTCGTGGCTACATTCACGTTTAAGTGCGCATTGGTTCAAACATTTCCTTACACAAAAGTGTCACTTTCGGAACTTCCCTGTAGGATTTTGTGGTACTTGCCCAACTGCATAATGACATCGTTGAATATGGTAGGGTAGCGTGTATTGAAATGTTGAATTGTCAATTTCCTATAGAATCATGGTTGTTAAACGACGTCATTAACCCGTTGGTTTATATTCTAGTTGCAAGTCAACATCAACAGTTTAACTCATATACTATTCTTCTTTACCAAAACTGCACAACTCGGTCAAAAAGTTACCTTTAAGATGCTAAAGTTTCAAACAAATGTCATCACGGAGCATCGTTTGATTAATTACGTGGTTTAAGGGTACTTCGATTGCCCCAATCAAATTATTTAAGTTCTATAAAAATCACTTTCATCATGTGATTAGTTTGTAATATGAGAAAACTACAATGTATACACACAAACACACTCACGTCGTATTGACGAAAGACAGCAAACTTGTTGCAATTAACAATATTTTATTAGCTAGTATTGGGTGGGATAGACACAAGAATGTGTTGGTTATAGTCAACAAATAATATGTTGTTGATCGATCTTAAATTAATGTTTCATATATTAATGTGAATAGAGAAAAAACAAAAATATGTAACTTATATAGATGATTCTGATTCATTCGTTGAGAAACACTGCCGCAGAGCAGAATGTAATAGTCTGTTGCGAAAAATTAATTTTTAATTGTCCAATAAATTAAAAACGCTGAAAAGACAACACGGAAGTGAAGTGTGTGAACCTTTGATATCAACCGAACTTTAACACTGTTGCTCTTGTTGCAACTTTAAAAAACCAAAAGGCTCTCAAAAATTGTCACTTACTTGGACAAGAGTTGTGGGTTGAAAATACGTTTGTAGATTTTCCCATACAACAACTGGCACGAGTTTCTAACCTAGTAAGGTAGGAACAGTAATGCTACCTCAATGATGGATAATAGATTTACTAGAAACTCTTCACTCCCTAAACCCTCCACAACGAAGACGAACATTTCCTTCACAAACGGCTCGGTCACGCTTGAAATGGACGACATCTCTATGAGGTGTTGCAAAATGTTGAGAAAGGCCACCTTAATGTGGTCAACGAAAGCCCAATAAATCACCACTCACATAGCTATTGAGTAGGTGTTCATTATTGCTGGGGAAGTAGGCTCTGCCAACTTTTTTCCAAGTGCCAACTACAGTTTTTCCAATCTCTACACAGTGTTCAATAACAATCACACTGAAAATAAAGGATGACAATTGGTTTATACCTTGAAGTAGAGTTTGAACCAAAGTTTTTCTAAACTGTGGTGGCGATGATTCAATTATGGTCTAGTTGGCGCGTGAATACGATTTGGTGACACTATTTTTACCTGGAAGAACAAGGGTATGCCCGCAGACCTCTTTCGTCGAGGGATCGAAAATATTCCGTCGACACTACTATTGTCTCTGATAATCAACGATAGAACTTGGTTCATTAGTTGCTGAGGAATGTGACGAAATTCGTTGCGCTTCCATACAGCACCCAGCACCCGCAGAAAGGCATCGTTGGTGGTGCTGTACAATCCCATGTGGGTGCCATGAATAAAAATATTCAAATAATGGGCACACATATGGAAAATGATGGTCTCATTGAGGTCAACTGTAGGACATGGTTGTTTTGAATTGAATGTATACTCCAGTAGCAACTGGATCAATTTTGAAGACAGTGTACAACAATCTCTTGTGATTTTCCACCACAAAACGATTTCCTCTTCGTGTGTCTTTTCAATGCCTACATTGTTTGTTAGAAGTGTTGCATGGTCAAATGTTCAGCAATTAGATAACACACCTTTCTGCAGCATGTCTTCCTCGATGACTCTGTTTGAGATCATCGACGAGTAACACAATAAACGATCGATGCTATCCAACAAAACAAATCCGTATTTGGTCACAAGAATCTCTCTTTGCTCTTCGTCGACAAATTGCAGCATGTGAATTGGGAAACAAAGAAATTTTCTCATGGTGCTCAGTCTCAAGGATTCCGACCACAACTTGGGCTGCCTATTGTAGTGTTGGAGAATATCAATTGTAATTTTCCACAAAAAATCATATCCAGACACAAATTCATCCAGTCCGGTAGACGGAGCTGTCACAGGGCAGTTCAGATGTTGAAATGCGTCGATAATCAACTCCTTCTCAAACAACCCAACGATCGACAGAAAATAGCCAGAAAAAAATTCCGTAGATGATACATTGTCGATGTCGTAGGTCAGTGCGAATGAAATGAACGTTTTGAGATCATTTGCCTGGAGGATACGAGTTGTTCGTGGCAAATATCTCACAACACATGACAACGTTTCACAAATGAGATCTTTATTGGCACTATAGTTGTCCATTAGGAGGAACATCAAGCATGTGACTATCTTCTTTTCAGTTAGGAATGCTTCCAGTCGTTCAGATAAAAGTGCCGACTTTTTATTGTTGTTTATGTTGGAAGTTGTCGAACTCGTAGCACAATTGTCTGATTTTTCCAGTATAAATGTTTTGATTATCGTCAACATTACACTACATGCAATGGTGTTTTGTCCAAATGTGGTAGTTGGAGTGAACAGCTTCAAACAACTCTTCACAACATCAACCACACCTTCAAATATGGCATTACTATGAAGCTCAATGCAATCGACCAATTTTGAGAGATATCTAGTCAACTCTTGGTCAAATCGTTTTCTTACTATGGTGCTTTCGTCGTTCGAGTGGTTTACAATAAACAGTCTAATTGCGTTGAATTGACAGTTTACAGTTGTTGCATCGACCATTACACCGGACGAAAAGATGGTCGACAGGATAAATTTAAGGCCTTCAACAGCTAAGATGCCATCTGGATGTGAAATTACACGTGCAACAGTGCTGCTGTTCAATTGGCGCTGCAATGTTGGCTCGGTAATGAGCTCATTTGTAGTCATTTTGAATTTGTTGAGAATAATAAACATGGCGTATGTGTCAAACGACAGCTCAAACAAATATTGCTGAATCTTTTCAGGCAGTATCGATTTGGTCAACACTTTGTTCATGCTTTTATACAACTTGGGTATGAATTGGCCAACAAACAAATCTTTGACTCCTACTGGAAGTGTGTAGAATATATCGAGAACCGGCTTCAACCATCGATTCAACCACACTTTGGCTTGTGTAGCATCGCTGTGGTCAAACAATTCGCTGTCGTACTCAATCATCATAGCGTACAAAGTGGAATATTTGTTGAAACATCGTTCGTCTTGCAAAGCTTTCAATATATTCTCTTTTAGGTTGGGCATCAGCACCAGTAGCAGTGAGGTGTTTTGCGTTTTTTCAATCATTATCTGTAACAAATAGTGACTTTTCAGTGAAATTCGGGTGTTTTGGCCGTTGAGGTCCAGTATCTTGAGGACACTGCTCATAAGAATGTACATTTGGTTGTCATAGTCTTTTTTGGAGTGGGTCAGTTGTAGCAAATCCAACATCAACTCAAAGGTTTCACTAGCCAAATATATGACTAATTTTGTGGACCTTTGAGCGAATGCATGGACGACCGTATCAATCGAGCGTTGATGATAGTTTTCGTTGGCGCCAAAGTATGCCATGACAAACTCATCCTTCGGCCAAATCACACCGTTTTTACTTTTAACCAATCCAACCACTCTTTTGTACCATCTGTTCAATGCTGTGATCCCGCTTAAAAGAAGGTCGTCGTCCAGCAAAGCACCATCAAACATGATACACTTGAACGTCTTCAACAGGGTTTCATTGGACGTTACAATCCAATCTGGCGCTCTATTCACCAAGTGTACGGTGTATATAACTTTCAAGTGGGCATTTGAACCAATAAGATTGACCAATTTGTTTGTCGAGTGTTCAACTGTGGTGGGGCTCAACAAATTTGAAACCACTTCAAAATCTGCGTATAAGTATGGGTGCACGACCACCACCAGATTCATCGCATTCAACAATGAATAAACAGGTATCTTTGAGGAGTCCACGTTCTCTAAAATTTGAAATAATGTGTCCTGGCAACATCGTCGTGTAATCTCATGGGTGGTTTGAGGACTGTCCACTCCTTGTTTGCACACCATGTCAACTAACAGGGACAACATGCTGGTCAACAGTGAACTTGCTTCCCAATTGGTGTAGTCAATGTCCACGTTCCTATTTATAACAACACATACGGTTGGTTACAGTGTGATCATTGTGAAATATAACTCACAAAAGTATTTTCAATAACATCCTACAGAACCCATGAAGAAGTTGGATCACTAAAACACACAACGCTAATAGTCAAACTGTGTGCAGACCTATCTCACATACATTCACTGATGTGGTCTATGTAGAAAAATCGGGCTAAACAACAGTGAACAAATGACTAGTCTACGTGGCTGGCTACCCATTTCAGTGTCTGCTCTAAAGTGTGCAATAAGGTGAATCATGTGTCGCAGTTGAGAGAGCGATGATTTCCAGTCCACCATCTATACGAGATCTAATTTTCGTAGCAGAACCCGTGTAAATACTTCTGGTAGTGTGCACAACAAATAGGAACACTCTTGGTGGAGCAATCGCTCCAAATGTTTCCGCCCAACAACAACCTTTAATAGCTCTCTAAAAGCACAACGAACTAAGTGCTATTCTTGTGTGCAAGTTACCGGCTTAATTTTCTTGTTGTTCGATGTTGATAGTAGAAAAAATAATACCACGTATACATTCGGATTTTGTATGCGCTTTCAACTGAATTTCCACATTCTACACCCTTCAAACACTTAGTTCAACCAATGAAAGGGTAGTTACTTCTATTAAATCAATAACTAATGGGTCAACATTGATTTCTGGCTTAACATCAACTGAGCTTTCGAGAAATTCTCTGTTCAACTCGATAACAGCATCTGTTGCGTCGTTGTCTACAATTTGAAAACTGCAATACGTTCGCAACATTTATTCTATTACTTATTGAATCATTTTCAAATAAATACTCCCTAATAACCTCCTTCAAAGTGCTCATCCTCAAATGCAACGTGGTTTCTAATCTATTCTTCTAACTCGAGCTAGCTCACAATTCGTTTGATAACTATATATCAAAAGACGACACAAAATGTTAACAGTAATTATTTTAATTTTTATAGCAAAATCTATTGGTTTTTTATGTGCTCGACTTTTTACGAGATCAACTCGCAAGGGTTCGTGGTAGTTATCTGAATCATTTAAACTTTAGTTTTGGCGTAAAGGAACATTTGATTCTTACGCATCTTGTAATTTGGTGTCTTCTATTCGACCAATTTACTAGTACAATAATGCCACAGTAAAATTAAAATAAAATAAAAAAGGCGATGCGCGCGCCACCAATATATTTCTTCGCTAGAACGTCGAAATTTTTATAAAATACCAAACGTTAAAATGCGAAGTAAGTTACACGGAATTTCTAAATTTTTTGGAATAACAACGAAAAAAGATTTGGAAGCCAAACACATTATTCTCTGAATTGAAACAACCACCAACTCGCTATTGCGTGAAAAAACTTTATTTGTAGTTTAAGTGTTTAATTATATCAGGAGTCTCCCAACGTTTCGAGCTAAGGGCCTCTCGTTGACCGGATTAAAAAATGCGCGGGTCAAAAATCAACAAAATTTTCATTGATACAAAATTCCAAAGAGTATGGTCGTTTATGTTGACCTAAGCTAAAATGACAACTTTATAATATTTGTAAGATTAAATGTAAATTACTTTTATTATTTTCGATGTGATAAATTGAACTGTTTTATCTGAGACAAAATTATATCACACTAGCGCTAAAGTCCAGCGTTGACAATTATTTTTTAAGTGAAAGTTTCCTTCAAGTGTTATATTACATGGGATTGAATTTTTTTACCGACAAGTTTTCAACAAATAATTAAGGTAATTCTTAACTTGCTATGTTTACTGTACATTTCACTAACTCCTTGATGTTCAACTAATTTGCAATGAAGTCTGCAATTTTTTCAGACAACGTTTGTATTAACTGATTTTTAAAAAAACTGCTATCAAGAGTTTTCTTTATTTGCATAAATTAACAATAGTTAAGTCCTGGGGGCCGTAGTTTGGAGACCCTCACTAGACCATTAAGTTCTATTTCGTTTTGAACCAAAGTAGACAAATAAGATTTCATCAAACGTAAAAAAATATTTAATTAAACTTTTCACTTAAATAACTTCCAATAAAACCAACACTCAGTGGTTGCGTGATTAACGCAGTTTGTTTTATGTCTCATAAATAATCAAAAAATTGTCGGCTTTGTAAATACTAGAGAAATATCGTCTAACTTAGTTGAGTGATGGGTTAAAATTTGGCGTATCTCCAGAATAATAAACGTAGGTGGTAGAATTTCATTGCTAGAGGCCTGCAGGTCCTCCCCTTCTTCTGGAATCACCCACCCCAACAATGACACTAGGTTTAGCGTTTTGATCGAGTGTCAGTCTAATTGCTGAAACCGATGAAGAGTGGATATGTTTGATATTCCTGACCCGAGCTCTTCTTTTGCGGTTGAGTATAGCGCGCACAAACCTTGGTATTCGGCGTGCTTTTTCAGAATAAACGCTAAAATAAGCTAAAAATGACCGTCTAACGTGTAATGTATACAATCTGGATTTTGGTCTGACAAACAACCTAAATCGGCGGACCGATTTTAACAGTGTAATATTCCGGTAATACTGATTGATGATAACTTGTGCGATGGCAGCCGGAATTTTAGCTCCTCCACTAGCCGAAAAAATGCCCTCCACCCGTTCATGTTTTTTGCTCAGCATCAATACTGGCGTGTAATAATTCACGTGTCTTCGAAGCGGTTTAGCGTTTGACGTAGTGTTGCTGGCTGATGTGGCGTTTGCCGTGGTGTTGCTGGCGTTTGTCGCAGTATTGTTTGTGGTGGAAGAAGTTTTATCGTTGGCCCAATATTTTAATTTTCGATTGACCAAAAACCCCAAAGCAGGATAACTGAATTTTGTGCCAAATCTAAAGTCATTGAATTAGCGTATTTTTCTGACGAATTTTACAGAGAATTGATAGAAGACTCCATTGACACAGCGTTCCCGCAACCGTCAACGACGCTCACTGAGACTGTTCCAGGAATTATGTGAGGCGTTATCTCGGCTTCGGTGAAGTTTTGCTGTGGAGAAGTTTCCGGTTGACTATTCATAGCCGTTTCTGGCGGTACTTCGACAGTTTCAGGTGGTATCTCTTCTGTCTCAACATTTTGTGGCTTTGTTTGATTGTAGGGTTGAGTAGTCTTTTCGATCTATAAGTTAATGTCTGTAAAAATCGTCGCACAAAACTGTATACTACATCACGACTATTTAGAAGAACCCCATAATTTTTGTAAGCCTTTTTTAACATATCGTACAAATGGGCATAATAAATTTTTTTCACTCTAGTATTCGGCAGAAAAACTGCAGAATTGTTTTGTTTATACTCTATGGTAATTGTTTAGCTTATTCAATACCCAAGGAAATGACCACCTTTCATTGATTTCACGATAGATGAGAGAATGGGGCCGCCACTTTTATCGGATGCAGTGATCATATTTGTATTGTCGTCGATAGGTTCAATCAAAAGCTTGAGATTATTTGTTCTGTACTCTGAGAAATCATCAAGTGACACGACTACGGACTTTTTCTTTAGAAATTCAACCATTTTCTTTGCAATAACACCCGTATATATGCTCTTATAATCCATCGATAGGTGGTGTAAAGTTTTTGCCAACGGTTCATTGGCAATTAGACTCCCTATCGGTTTAATTGCGTCTTTGTTGAACAACATTTTTCTACAATTTTAGGTGATAAGTTCCAACGAAGAAATAACCTTAAAAATGGGTCCCTTTTTAATTTTTTTTGGTTCAATTTAACCATATAAAAAAAAATCGGTTTAATTTGCCAGCCCTTTAAGGCAATCATAATTGGTAGATCAAAAAGAGCTTTCCATGGGAGGCTTCCTCCCTGTTCCCACAGATCATGCAATCCCTTAATCATACCCGGTATTCCAAAGGTCCTTCCGTCTAATTGAATCAACTTGATGATGTATGGTCATGTAATAGAGTTACTCTTTTTTTGAACAGCTGTAGCATTGGATTCTGAGTTGGATGGCATTGTTTCGCGAAAATCTATGATTTTTAATTTTCCATTCATTAGACTTAGGGATACGCCCCCGCCCGACAATCCTTAATGGCATAAAGTCCAATGTAAATTAGTGTATTTATAAACTACCCGTTGATGCCATCTCTATCACCGCCAAACAAAGCGAAGTGGCGACTGCGGCGTCGATGGCGTTACCTCCGTTGGCCAGATAAAACGCACCTACTCTAGAACATCTTGGGTCATCGGATACCACCATTGCCTTTTTAGATTCATTGAGAGGGTTGTAGGTGTTTTTCGAAAAGTCAGTATAATACGTCATGTTATACTTGCCAGTGGCCAAAAGTCTTTTCACGCGATCCCCAACCTTTTCCACGGATTGTGCCGGTTTTACTTCCTTGTCTCCGCATTCATTTTCTTTTGGAAATATTAACACAATGAATACGACTAGCTTTAACGTGATAAATTTACTATTTCCATTACACATAAATATACTAGAGGAAAGATAGGTTTTTTTCTGATAAATTGCCACATTATGAAAAAACTCCAGGACCAATTCAAATTTTTCAATAAATGGGTGATTCAAAACTATATTTTCCCATGATGTAACTGTGATAAAGGATGCCAGTAAATGGATCCGTGAAGGGTCACCTTATGCATTTTCAATTCCCATGTCTTTTTGATCTTAATTCAGCTTTGTTTCCTTTGAGAAGTAGCTTCGTTACAGTCTGTATTGGGTTGAGTGATCTTGTATGAAAAATAAAGAATAAGAATAGTATCGTTATTTCAACAAAAATAATTTTATTAGTAACAGAAAAGTTGATCAATTTGACAAAAAATTATAGCTAACAATATGATTATCACTAACTGATGGAGTTTTTTAATTAATTTTTTTTAAAAAATCTCGAAATGTAACATTTTTCGATGAACATAAAAATCCACGTATTCAAAGTTTGAATTTCAAACTTGAAAGCGTATATCTTAGATGTGTAATGTGTGATTCTATATTTTTAAACACAACATAATTGTATTAACAGTTGACTTTTCAACGATATAATTGTTTCAGTTGGATAGCAAATAACGCCAATTAACACACTTTTCGTTTATTATTTGGATAATAATGAAGCAACTGCAAGAACTAACACTGATATAAAAATATTGTCTATCTTTGTTATCTATAGTTATAAAATGAGGTTGGGTAGATGCTATAGCCAATTGACTTCGAAGTTAACTTTCCATGGCTAGAGTTAAACTCCAGCTGCTCCACCATTTCTTCTAAAATCCCCTACGCCAGTAATTTGCCTAAGGGTGCGACGCTCGTTGAATATGACGCTGATGCCAGAAACAGTACTAGCGTAATCTTGTCTGATGTTCTCCACAAGGAGCAGTTTATTTTCCTTGAGAACTTGACTAACACTCAATGGAATTGGGGTGAGTTTTTCTGAAAATACACTAAAAGAGGTTAGAGTTGTCGCTCAACGCTAAATATTTTACGCATCCGGGTTGTACGGGTGGAAAAGACGGAAATATTCAATAGACGAATTGAGGGCCAACTTTCGGTGGTAGTGATTTATGAGAACTTGAGCAAGTGCTGCTGGAGATTTTTTCCCGCCAGTCCCTGAAAACACACCTTGAATTTTACTTATATTTTTGTCAACAATCAACGTTGGAGCAGCATAGTTTATGTTTCTGGTGGCAATGTAGTCGTCAGTGTCGTTATAGAGAGGTTCTCTCGTTACCCCGTCATAGTAGGGCCATGCCATCAATTTGGTGTTGGCGACAATACCCAATGTAGGAAAGGTGTATTTTGCGCCAAACCTAGGTCAATCGAACGATTACACTCCAACAAAACCTCGGTTTATATGTGACTTAGTTACACGTTGTTAATAGACGATTCAATCGCAACAGCATTCCCACATTTATCGAGTACATTTAACGAGACGGTTTCATGGATACCATCCGAAGTCATATCATACATAGAGTCGGTCTCTAGAGTTGGTTCTTGTTGTGTCAACGCTGGCGGAGAACTATGAGTTTGGTAGGACGTATACGCACTGCGTATGATTGAAGTCTATTATAAGAACATTACTCATTGTCTACTCGTACAACTCCTCATACGACATCTTGGTCTTTGGTTGGGTCAAGAGTTAAATCATGGTACGCGTATTTTATCATTCCAACAAGGTTGAGGTAATATTCGTCAGTGACACTAGTGTCATCGTGGAACACCTCAGGATGTGCATTTTTATAATCTACAACTTTGTTAACACATAGTTATTGTGAGGAACTGACCGCCCATAGCATTTAGTATATAGGTAAGGTAGGGTCCGCCAGTTCTTCGAGAAGTGGTGACCATTTGTAAAGTTGGGCTCATTTTCAACACCAAAATATCGAGAGGCTGTGTCTTGTAGCCGGAAAAGTTAATTGTAGAATTGATGATTGACATATTATTTAGTTGTTCGACCATGATTTGATTTATAATTCCAGTGTAAAAAGCATGATAATTTTTCGAGATTATGTATAAAGTTCTTGCCAGTGGAAGATTACGAATGTAGTCACCAGCTCTTTTAACCTGACCATCTCGAAATAGCAGTTGTCTATAGGAACACGGTGAATTTTCAACATCTCATGGGATTACTTCAAAAGCGGGTCTTTTATCAAACTGCTTTGATGATGCATTACTGTGGTATAGAAACTAGGTTTTATTTGCCATCCTTTGTAAGCAATCATTATGGGGATGTCAAAAAGTAATGTCCATTTGATGCTTCCACCATGTTGCCATAGATCAAACAATCCTTGTATCATACCAGGTATTCCAAACGCTCTACCGTCTTAAGTGTATTGTTAACAAATAGGTCGAATGTTGTCATAACCTTTATTGATGGTAAATGTTCCATTGCAAATTAGACAATGTGATGAGGTCTCACGAAAATCCAATGCTACAATTTTTCGTTTTATATAACTGAGAGCAACTCCTCCACCGGCCAATCCTAAATGTCAAAGCAACTAAAAGTGGCCCCCTTGTTGTCATATTTTACCGGTGGATTGAAATTCAATTACAGATAGACAAATGGTAGCAGCTATCGCAGCATCTACAGCGTTTCCTCCATTTTCCAGATAGAATGCACCCACTCGGGAACATCTGATATCATCTGAAGAAACCATTGCTACGCCTGTGTTATTGAACAGTACAGTTGTTTGGTTTGAAAAGTCGGTATAATGCGTCAAATTGTATTTTCCTGATCCCAACAATTCGGCTACATGCCCGGCTACTTTCTCATTCAGTGTGTTCAAGTAACTGGTGAAGTCTGCACAATCTTTCGTTCCAAACTCACTTGCGATACATACTATTACAATCTTGTAAATAAGATCAGTCAGAAATAGCTCAAATAGTAGTTCTACTAGGTGGATAACAGCTTTTGGTATTCCAAATGATTCTAACATTCTTTTTATTATAACCTCAGATTTGTGAATATCTCATTCACTTGATTCTATTGTAAACTAGAGCTATAGTTCCCAAGTTAGGCCAATGTTAATAATAGAAGCTAGTGGGGAAATCTTGGAGGATTTTTATACAGTTTAAATTCCCATGACTTTTTTCTTTCATTCATATTTATACCCATTGAGTTGTACTGTCAGGAGAATTTAAAAATTATCAGTACTTTTAAAACGGCAACTTTTCTAAGAAGTTTTTATAGTCTAAGTTGATATTTTTATCTAGTGTATTATGACAAGGTGTAGTTGACATTTTCGGGAATATTTTATTATAATCCTTTTTTAATTTTTACGTGAAATCAATTGCAACGATATCATAAAAGGTATGGTGTACACAATTTTTATTTAAATGTATTTAATTAATTAATCTACATAATATGGAACAGACAAGTGTAAAAACTTCTATTTTAAAGTACTCCAAACTCAGCTTAGCTTAATGAATTAAAAAAACACTTAACAACATGACTAATCTAATTCAATTACTTCGCTGTATTTTCATATTCTAACTACCACAAGATTGTCTAAAATAAACATTTTAACAAATGCCCACTGATTCACAGACTTTGGTTTTCACCATTACAACATACAGTAAAAATAATTTTAGTGTCAGTATGCCACAAATAACTGCATTTCTAAATATTTAAAAAAGACTTTCCATTTAACTGAAATTAGATTATATTTCAAACTACTAGCGTGAAAACGTGATCAATCTTCTCCCCTATATTGGACATTTAAATGTGTAAACAAAATTTATGGTTAAGACAATAAAGTATCATTATAAAAAACTTACATAATTTTTGTTTATATGCAAACTTAACTATCTTAAAGTTTTGTTCATATGTTTAAAAATCTATCGTTGGTTTGTTTTTTTAATTTATATTTAGCTACCCAATAAAAAAATTTGACACAAATAACCAATGAAGTATTTTATGCAGAGCTTTTGGTTTATTTTCGCCCGTTTAATATAGCAGTTTTCATAAAATCGTATTATATTATTGAACGTTTGAATATATTTTAAACTGAAACTAAATGAGCCCCAAAAGTCAGTTTAAACACCGTGTGCGCATGTAAACATCTAAAGAATTTGGTTCATATTATGTTGTCTGTTTTACGTTTCAGCGCGTTTTCAGACGAATCTAAGTGCTAGTCACTTAATTCATCAATTACATTTAATTTTGTGAGGTAAATTAAAATCGTTCTTTCGGACATGAACGGCCAGACGTCAAATTGATGGATTATTATCAAATTTATAGATTAATATCAAATTGATGGATTATTGTCAAATTGATGGATTAATATCAAATTTATAAATTATGAAAAACGTCAAGTCTGAGTGCTGTAAAAAACATTAGAGAATTGTCAACGACCTTTTGATTCATTTACCTGTCGCATACTTTTTGACAACCACCAAAATATTATTGGGCAATTTAAGCGTTAATTTCAACCAACTACCTATTGAAATAAAATATAAAGTACACATTCTGTCAAATATGTTTTAGACCCGCACTTTCAATCCAAAAGATACTACATCCCACCATTTGTTCACCCCCATTTTCTAGTTAAAAAGAATTTATACAAAAACGTCGAATAAATTCGAATGCAAATGAAATTCAGGCAGTTATTTACACGCCAAAGTAAAACTATGAGTTATGTTCACCAGATGAATTTGTTTTTTCAAAAACTAATAATTAGGCCAGATTTTTGTATTATTTATATTGAAAAAATAGTCAGTTATAATTGGATTTATTGTTAGCTACCAAAATCATAGACAATAGTTTGTAAAAGTCCAAAGGATGCTAGTTTGTAGCAATTATCCCGAGCCTGCTCCAGAATTTCTTCGAAAATCGCCGACGCCAGCAACAAAATGTGGGGTTCCAAAGTGGTTTCTTACAATGCGAATTGTTATAATACTACTGGAGGCTGGAGGTAAAATGTCTCCAAGTGTAACATCTTTTCTTGAAAGTATGTAAGTAGCTACATCACTAGGAATTGGCCTTAGTTTTTCTGACAAAATGCTAAATACAATTAGTTATGGTTGTAACTGTCAGCACAATACTTGGTAGAAGTGTGTGCGAATATTCGAAACTCTCCCATCGCTAGTCCCACGTGCATCCCTCGAAAGTAAAAATTGATCATTGTTTGAAGTACAGTTGCAGGTATTTTTTTGGCGCCTGTTCCTGAAAAAATTGCAGAAACTTGTTTATTACTTTTATCAATAACTATTGCTGGGGAATAATATCCCCTCATTGTCAACTGTGTGGGTAAAACCGCTTTCAGGTCTTCGCCAACTTTCACACTTGAGAAGGTATTAGCAATGATACCTAATGAAGGGTAACTAAAGTCTCCACCAAATCTAAAAAATCCCAAATTAACATAGTTCACAGCAACCTTTTCGATGCCACAATTACAGGGTGTTAATAGCTATCTGCACTGACACAGCATTCCCGCAGCCATCAATAACACTCAGTGCGGCAGACCCTTCAATATCTTCATTTTCTTCATCATATTCGCCCTCCGGTAGCGAACTTCTACTTAATACGCTTCTGGCAGTGATCCCGGTTACGTTATGGCGATAATACGCATCTTTTATTATTCCTAACTATAAATGACGCCATCAGACGCCGCTTAAAGATCAACAAACTGTACTGTGTCTCCATTGGTCAAGTCTGGGGTGAGGCGATGTGCACTTCTGAGGATATTATAGAGGGTGATGTAGAATTTATAATCTACAGAACCATTTGAATGAAACACTGCAGGGTAACGATCGGCAAATCCTATTGTACCAAGTCAACCCCTTTCAAATACACTATATGTGATCGTACCTTTTATAGAATTCAGCATATATGCGAGAAGTGTCCCTCCAGTTCCTTTGGATGTTGTGATTATCTCTTGGTTGTCCTTCCAATCGAGACTTAATGTATCCACAGAGGTAGTTGTGTATTCGCCGATATCTTTGACGAGACTCTGGTGGTTTTGGGGGCTTATTTGTTCCATCATAATTGAAGGAATAGCGCCTTCATACATGTTTCTGTAGTTCTTCGATAACAGATGAAGAGTTCTTGCTAATGGTTTGTTGAAAATTCGAGATTTCGCTGGTTTAGGCGTATCTCCATTGAACAACATTGTTCTGACAATAATTAAACTTTTGTATACACACACAGTGAAAGAAGTACTTGAGGAAGGGGTCTTTTATTAGGTTGGCTTGTTGGGAGTTGATCATGCGACTCAACGAGTGTTTTATATCCCACCCCTTGTGTGCAATTATAATTGGAATGTCAAATAAGTTTTCCCATTCAAATTTGCCGCCTTTCTCCCATAGAGTGTGCAGTCCCATAATTAATCCAGGTAATTTTAATGCTTTTCCAACTGCAAAAAACGTTAACTATGGATTACACATTGAACCACACCTCCTCCTGGAGAAACATTTTCATTGGAAATAAGAGTTTTTGATATGTTTGCACGGAAATCTACAGTACTGATCTCTCCATCCAAGTAGCTCAATGCTAGACCACCTCCAGCCACCCCTTAAGAACTATCAATCAATATTTCTCACCAATAAGTGAACCTGTCGATGCTAAACTGACAACAGAAAGACACAACGACGTAGCAACTGCAGCATCAATAGCATTGCCGCCATTTTTGAGATAGTAGGCGCCAGCTCTTGAACATCTTACATCATCAGATACTACCATTTGTCCGTTTTTTGTGTGAGCCCATGTGCTACCAGGTCCATGCTCAAATATAGTGAAATAGGTTAGGTTGTATTTCCCAGATGTTAAGAGATCGGTCACGCGCGTTGTGACTTCACTGTCCAATAGTGAAAAGTCTATTTCTTGGGCGGTTGCTGAAAAATCGTGATAACTGATCGCGACCAAAGCGAAAATCTTGACAGTCGTAAATGGATCATCAATGCTATCCAATAACAATCATACTATTGATATAGTTGTTTTGTGGCGATCTATTCCAAACATAGTTGTTGAAGACTTTATATTTTAAGAGCTCACTTTATTTTTATTCAATTCGTTCTATAGAGACACGATTGGACAATTTTCAAAGTGTGAATTGAATTAAAGAGCTTTAATCCCCAATGTCTCGATTTATATGTTAAAAGTTGGGGTATTGTGCAAAATTATCAAGAGAATATAAAAATCGCTATAACTTCATAAAGTACGTTATTTTTACATGGATGCACTTCAATAAAAATTGATTGTATTCTATATCACACAACTTTTGTGTACGTTGAATTAATTTAAAATAGAGTTCATTATTTCTGAAAGTAGTTGTCCGATAACAACAACTTTGCTTTAATTTAATATTTTAGCTAACGCTCTTACGTTGGTAGTCAACTAATGAGCTAAGCTAGTTGGTTCAATCTCACAAAGTCAGCTTCTTTAATGGAACGCATTTTTAATTCCAACTCAAAACTTAACTGCTTCATGTAGGCACTAAAACTTTTTACAAATGAGATTCCTATAGATACCAAAAATATAACTCCGATATTTAAAAAACTGAAAAACTAGTAAGGTGAGGTTTCGACATTACATTGGCAATATTTTCTCAGAACCATCCATTAATGTTCTAAATAGTTTTTGTTGATTGGAATCGCTTGTAAAACCTCACATTATACCTTATCATCTATAGGGCAGGTTTATTTATTCGGTACCATGAAATAATATGTCCATAAAAAAGAATACACGTCTTGATGATGTGATATAACGACCATTAATGTTGGGACATGTTAATTTGAAAGCTAAACTAGATATTAATGGACAATCAAAAACGTGTCTTGATTTTATAAAAAAAAAGTTTATAAATACTCAAGTGAAGATGTAAGTTTCGTTTAAAAAGTGGCATCATTATCTGGGAAATCAATGAATTGGCAAGCATGATGATGTGATACACTTTTAGGTCGAGACTTTTTTATTGTTAAGATTATATGCACAATTTTATTGAATAATGCCACTTGATGGTATAGCGTATTTAAATTTAATGTTAAATTTTATAATTTTATTGATATGTAAAAGTATTAATTAAGAGTCAATAACTAAACTACTTAATGAACTATAAAATCTTATAAATTGTTCTTTAATAAAGTTTGAAAATATACGTGGTTCACAACATTAAACACGCAACAATGAGACTTCATACAGCCACCAAAAAACACTTGTACAACTAATGTTAATAAATACGAAAGTTTAATTATATAGAAATTCAAATATAATTTTTATTGTATTTTTTCCATCAAATATGGTTGATTAACTATAAAAATTAAAACTGCTTTAAGTTTGTGTACATAATTAATGAAACTCCACGATTGCCAAGCCAATGGAAATCTTAATGCAGATATTTGAATTTTGTGACAACTATAAATAACACGAACATGTAACTCAACTTGTTGGGTTGTCTACTTATTCCAAAATCGATTGAATTCTAATTAAATTATACAGAATTTGTTATGTACACGAAACCGTTCAACTAGATCGAATAAAGACCTGCTTGAGCAGAGTGATTAGAAAAAGTTGTCTCAGTAGCATCATTGGCCTTTAAAAGGTTGATATAGGCACGTAAACGGCCGATTAAATATTTTATTATTTATTTAAACGTTGTGGATAAATCAGCTGAATTTTGTTATTACATAGTACTCAACACTTTGACTACCATGTAATGAGAAAAGAATATATTTAAACAATTGTATACGAGTTTACAAATAAGATAAAAAATTGACCTCCCAAATAGCCTGTACGAAGCAACTTTATTTTTGTAAGTTGTTTGCGTTTTAAAGAATTAGGTCTAGCAAGATAAATACAATTGAACTATTAAACTTCTAATTTGTAGGTTATAAGCCGGTCGCTCCTCCATCTTTCCTGAAATCAGCCACTCCAATTATATTGACCGAGTTCGAGCGTCTGTCTCGTAGTATGCTGATTCCTGAGACTGAACTGGAATGAGCTTCTCTCAAACGACGGATTTTGAAATGCTTCTTTTTTAGATACTTCCGTATTCGTCTGGGAATGGGTCTAGCAGCTTCAGAATAAACACTAAACAACACCTATTGGTCAACGTATAGTAGGCGAATGACAACATATTTGGAGAGTAAGGATGGAAGATGCGAAAATGAGCGATTGAAGTGGGGAGTGATATTTGTTTGATGTAGTGATTAATAATCACTTGAGCTATGGATGACGGGATTTTTTTACCGCCAGTACCAGAAAATAATCCCACCAAACGCTTCGATTTTCTATCGAGTATCATTGAAGGAGCCATTGAAGATAACGGCCGGGTATGATCGAATGGGTTATTTCTTGTAACCTTGGGTTTAGGGCTTTTCGGTGTAAACCTGTTATAGTCAGCCAGATCGTTGTTGGCTACGATCCCAGTCCCCGCAAACGAAAACTTAGCTCCAAACCTAGCGTTTGTAACAACGTATTACACAATAGCTTCACATGGGCATATCTTGGCATACTGGTGGTTGATAGTTGTTGTCATTGAGACGCCATTACCTTGGTTATCGATGACGTTCAACGATGATGTTCCTCTGATATCGAACGATTTAAAAGACCGTGTTGATGGCGACTCTAAGTGATAATCACTTTCCTCTTAAGAATACGATAGGCACTTTTATCATCAAATTTTGCAGGACCCATCTCTATGAACTTTAACTAAATAATACAAGGAATTACACCCAAATAGCATAACTAGAGTTAACCTTTGATAATCCTACCAATTTAGAAGTATCTCGAATCGAACTCTTTATTACGTTGATAAGTTTTCTGTAGTACACATTTTCCAGTCGGCCAGATCTATAAGCTGGCGGTACTTTTTTTGAAAATTCTAATGAAAACAAAAGATGAACATAAAACCAACGAAACTTTGTACTCTTCATGGATTTCACAATGTAGACTAGGAGCGGCCCACCGCTACGTTCAGACGTCGTTATCAGATATTTTGATTTATCAAGGTTATATACAAGAAATTTAAGCGGCTTGACACGATATACCATAAAATCCCTCAATGTGTGCGGCGCTTTTCTTTCTTTTAATACTCTGGCCATTTTTCTAGCAAGCACTCCTTTATTCATAGCTCTGGGATTTTTTGACAGAATATACAACGATTTTGCGAGTGGAACGTTGCGGACTTTAGATCCCACGGATTTCAATTGTTTATTTTTGAAAAACATACGCCTACATTTATACATACACACATACTATGTTTGTCAATTGGCTCAAGCGCTCACCTCAACAGTGAGTCACGATATATTTCTTTACGGTGTAACTTGGCTGTCACATAACAATGACGTTTAATTAACCAGCCTTTGTAGGCGATAATGATGGGAAGGTCAAAAAGTGACGACCATCTTCGTTTGCCACCCTTCTTCCACAATTTGTACAGCCCCAGTGGAATTCCAGGTATGCCAAATGATTTGGGCCCTTCAAGAAAACACACTAAATGCAAACAAACGGACACTATGCTGCTACCTGATTTTGTTGGCTGGATGTCATAACTGGACATTTTTAAGGGCGCCATCTCTCGAAAATCAAGGGCACTCAGTTTTCCTTTGATTAGACTTAGTGAAAACCCTCCTCCAGACAACCCTACATGCACGCGTATTAATTGTCCGTGCAATCGCCATCGAAAATGCCACCTGTAGATTGCACTTCGATAACACTAAGACAAAGTTGAGTAGCGATTGCAGCATCAATGGCATTTCCTCCGTGCTCAAGTTGGTAGACTCCCACTCTTGAACATCTCACGTCATCGGACACTACCATTCCTTTTTGGGACGTATTTGTTAGCACAGTATTGTTCGACGAAGGAAGTTTAGTGTAAAACGGCAAGTCATATTTGTTGTGTTTCAAGAGTTTATCAACGTGCTGTCTAATGGACCTAGTCGAATATCTTTGGGGTTTTCTTCGTTCGCAGCTGCAACATTGTATAACAATCGCAATAACTACAAGGATCTGCAAAAACACCAATAAAACTTTCCAACTGCACTACTAATACATTGGGTTTGAAAATAATATTGAAATATCTTTGCATTCGTCCAGAAATATGCTGACATAGATGGAATCCAGTTGACGCAATAGTAAATACTACATTTGACACCTTCATAATGGCTTTATGTGAATGGTGGCGTTGGGACGGTAAACAGTATTCAATCCAGTTTTGTTTGACTATATCTACAATCAACGTTGTTCAAATATCATTGTCAAGCGGGTATTTTGGGCGAGATTGGTATCCATATGAATGTATGTAGCATTTAGGACAAGTGTTGTGTTATTTCAATTTATTATGTTCTAGCGCTAAAGCCCATCGTTGCTAGGGAGTTTTTAAGCGAAAGTTTCATTTAAGGGCTATATTACGTAGGATTGAATTTTTTTACTTATAATTTTTCAACAAATGATATAACGTAATTCTTAACTTGCTAAGTTTACTGCACGTTTCACTAATTCAATGATGTACTACATCACTATTTGACCAACTATTTACTAGCTTAGTTATTGTTTTGGTTGTTTATGCTAATAACTTCATTTGAAAATGCTTAAAAAGTTTAAAATAACCCGTCATTAATAAAGCCAACATGAATTTGTCGATTGATTTTAATTTATTTTATACACCAAATATTTCAGCATGTTGGAATATAAATCTTGAAGTAGGTCACTAAGGTTTAGTTAGATGATTTGATATTGTATCTTAAACTTAACAATGAATATCATAAAGAAGAATACTGGATTTTAGGAACTTAACATTAATATTGGTATTGTAAAATTTGGGCTACAATAAACAAAAGTCCCACCAAGCGCTCACAATAAAATAATTTATGTATTAAAGTAACAAATGGCTGGACTAATGCTAATAGTTACAGGGTTTAATAGTAGGACTATACAGCAAACAATTTTTGCGTAAATTAGGGCAAAACAGCTATGTTCTATTATAATCTGATTAAGGCAGTCTCTAATCGGATTATATTTTTTAAAATCGACTAAAACCAATGAATTTAAGTCTACTAATAAGTATTTACTTAGATACATCAACATGGGCAAATTTTATCTATGTTTGTATTGCATTAGTAGTGTTGTAAAATGTGCGTGTGTTAAGGAACAACATTTTCGGACATGCGTACTTGCCGAAACACACGGACACTCCTCCTTTATATATTTAGTAGACCGTAGATGGTGTGCGAAAACAGTAAAGTTTCTCCTACACTACGCACACAGCACGTTAAAAGCTGGTCTACAGGTTTTGTATAGCACGCACCATCTATTATTCATATAGTCAAATCTAATGATAGAATTTGAATGGAAATTTCCAACTGAAGACTTTCAAATAATTCAGTTTGCGCAACTAAAAGCTATTAACAGAACTTCAACAGTCACGCCGGGTTGTCAAACACTTCAATAAGTTTTAAATTTATAGAACGACCGTTTATTCTCTGACACGACGAGTTACATGAGAATAAAGTAAACGCGCGCAAATACAATAAATTGAGCCGTCCAAACAGAATAAAAATTACAGAAACTACGACGTTCTATCTTCTTCGATGATGCTGTCTAAGACAAGCTGAGCGTAGCCTATCAGCCTCTCCTCGTCAACAATTTCGTGGGGTTGGTTATTTTTCGATTGCTAAATCAAGACGATAGATACGTTAAATAGAGTTGTTAGCAGACCACAAATTTAAGTTTTTCTATAGTGTTACAGTAGTAACTGTTAACTGTGTGTGTGTTAACTCACAACACCAGCGTACTATAATAGTGGTAGAAGAAGTAAGTACCAGCGCAAAAACCACTTTCTTTTTTGGAAGCCCACATTTAATTAACTTTTGAAGGTTTGCAGCAACTAAAAATAACTCTAAAAAGCCCAGAGCAACTGTCCATTACCAACAACTCTCGCTTGACCACTAATGAGATCAGCTGAAACAAGTTCCTGTGCAACACCATCACATGTGTCTATTAGAAATTATACTACAAGTTAGGTTGGGCATCAGCAAAAGATGCACACTGAAAACTACCATTTTTGCCATCAAAAACGAACACTATTTCATTGAGATCATTTTTCTCATTTCTGGCATCGATGTTATCAACACACACACACACCTAATTAAGGAGTAGTTACCTGACTCTAAATATGATATTGTATTTTTTAGGTTTTTCGTCCACTTTCGTTTCTTTTTTCACAATTAGAACAACTGTTACACCAGAATAAAACATACTTTCGGTTTCACATTGTAGTATAGTGGTGGTGGCAGTCGAAGCAGTAGGTAGTAGTAGTAGTAGTGGTTCAGTGATGTTAGAAGCAGCTTCATTGTTACAAACTGAAGGATTTTTTGGATTTTCGCTGGAAACTGCTGCTGCAGCCGATGTTGAATGTTCATCGTTGGTATTATTCGTTGCGGTTGGAGCAACTGTTGATGGTTCAGGCGAGGTTATTTCTGTATTTCCTTCAGTGAGTTGGGTTTTATTCTCTTCGTCAGGCCACACCCAGTCTCCGTTGATCGACTTCACCATTTTGCCTGATGTTCCTAGACGACGACTGACTTTATTGCTACGTTCGCGCAAATCAAGTGCGTTCTTTCTGAGGTACTCCGATAGAAACTCTTTTGTCTAGATACGCAAAAAATCAGCAACTTTGACATCAAACTAGCACATTATTGAATGATCACTTTGGCCGACTTGAAAAACTTGTGCTTTAAGAGGGTTTTAGCCTCAGGTCTACTTTGCGGATTTTTCTGTAGACACTCGGCAACCATTTTTCGAAAGACTTTTGAGTATCTTTTGTAGGCGTCAGTTTTGCCATCGGCATAGGTTTCAAGCGTAGGGGGTTCATTTTGGAGTGTCATTTTCAATACCTACCACCAGCGATTAGTTAATACGAACAGAATAGCAGTGGTGGTTGCACTTTCATAGCGGGATATTTGGCGTAGGGAGCAGAGCCGGTGGCCATTTCCAACGCAGTAATTCCAAAACTCCATATATCCACTTTGTTGTTGTAGCCAATGGTTTGCTCCATTACTTCAGGAGCCATCCAACAAGGCGTGCCGACAAATGTTTTTCTTGATTGTTGATCAATTCTATCATCATAATCTCGGATAGTGGAACTGACGCCGAAATCTGAAAGACAAAGATTAACACAATATCAACGATGAGCCCTCAAATGTATGAATATAATAGACCTGCCAGTTGAACAGTACCATCCATGCCGAGAAGAATGTTACCGGATTTCACATCACGATGGATTTGACCATTTTGGTGGAAGTAAATCAACCCCTTGAGTACTTCCTTCAAAATGGTGGCAATTATCACCTCATCTAGCACACCTTCGTTTAAATTCACCAAATTGCTGTCGATAAGGTGATTCAACAAATCAGATACTGACCCTAGATTGTGTGGAAACACAACAGTTTAGAGGTCGTTAATGCGTTCAATTACCACCGTCCAGCAACTTCATTACTATCCATAATTCGGAGTTGTACACAAATGACGTGTAGTAGGTGGCTACATTTTCATTTTTACAAAAACTCATCGCCTGAATTTCTTTCTAAACAACCCAATTTTATCAAGTGAGATACATCGAGTGAATTATGAGCACTGCAAAACCGCAATAATTACCTGCATTTCGTCAATACTGCACGAACACCTTTCCAAATCTATCCTTTTTATTGCCACTCGTTCATTTCTAGTCTTACAAAAGGCCGAATGAACTATAGAGGTGGCTCCACTACCTACACAACAACTAATGATCATCTCTATAAAACCACCCATCCACCTATGGTATCCTCTAGTATGTAGTCATCTTTGTCGATTGGCCACTTCACTTTAACGGCAGTTGCATTGTTATTGTTGTTATTTTTGGTATGCTGTTCCATGTTGAAAGCAACCTGCACTTGGTCTCTTAGTTACACTACTTCGTAACAGGCGAAAAAAACCGTTAATGACGAACACACGCAAATACCAGTTTGCAGGTAAATATCCATAAAAACCACGATGAACTATATATTTCTAGAATAGACCGAGTTGGATTGAAATATATTTTTATCTAGGTGTTTTGTGAGATTTCAGTTCAAATTCAATTGACCGATTAACCTTTATATTGCCACATACAGTCGCGATCAAATAGATACAGCCGCATTATTTCATTGCACTCACGCCATTAAACTGCAGTATAGTTAGGTCTTCAAAAAGCATTTCAGTTTTGTATAATCTCAAGTCATTACACGTTAATCGTCCGATCAACTTATACTGAACGTATACATTTAACGAAACGCCCAAACAATATCGTTAACTATTTACACATTGTTAACTCATGATAATATATATCTACATCTGAATGAGAGATGTCGTTCAGTACGCCACAATCGTGTTGCGCAGAATCGGCAAGTGTTGTGAATTAGGAGGAAATTATCACTTTGATAGCTTGAGGTTCCCAACAACCTGTTGGTGTTTATTAAACTTTGATATCAGTTGCCGACTACTCATTTTTGGTGTGTTTTCCAATGGCATCGCTTTCGCCAACCAACTACTACTTGAATTATGGTATCACGGTTCATAATCGTGATCATGGGCACGCCAGTTGCGTATAAAACCTTCTTAGCCGACACGGCTGGTGCTTATTTGTTGTTTACCAATGATATATTTGTAGATTATCATTATCCGTATCACATTTAGGTGATTACGCTTTTTCCTGGCTGATTAAATGATTATTTAAGTACTAACTCATGGTTTTAATGTCACTTGGACATTATTTGCACTCGTAGTGTGTTCAGCTTGACAAGATACTTTACTTGTGTTTAAAGCAACCAAATAGGAGTTGATTCAATTCACAAAATACATAATACGAATATTTCTGAGCCCTATGTCAAAATATTCAGCGATTCACAGGCACTTTTCGCGTTGTCCAGCAAACACCTAGTGGTCTACACAACTGGCGAATGTCGATCACTGAGTAATCCAGCTCTCTTTAAAAGCAATAGCTATTTTCATGGTTCAAATTAATCCTAAACGTCATGTACGCTTGCGTAATCTAGCATTCTAATCACCCATCTACTGTTTCTAGTGAAGATACAACGTGAAAATTTCAGAATATGCTAAATTTAATTATTTGTGACTCATAAGAGCGGTAGCGATGCGCAAAAAATAATTAACTATGCGTAAAACGGGAGATAACGGATTAATTTTGTCCGGGAGAATATCCACTTTCATTATTTAGTGCATGCATACTCGCGTTCTTTTTAACTCCAGTGAATTCACAGCGATAACGTATATGAACAAAGTTTGCGCACAAAACTGGACTTAAATGGAAATAATGGAGGATTTAATGCGGAGAATAAAACACTTGACGTATCAACAGCCTGTAGAATTAAATAAGCGTAGAAAAAGCTAACATCTAAACTAGATATTCATTTTCCGGATAGAATCTAACACGGAAGAATCCTCCTTGCGTTTGTTTTCAGGCTTGATCCCCTTTGTTTTCCCAACAACAACCATATCAGGATCACTCATGTAGGTTTTGAGGTCGTCCAAGTGAACAGGGTTGAAAAAGTTGGGGGTGTAACTACCGAACCCAGCAGCTTTCCTCGACTCTTCGTGTGTATATGGTTTGCTTTGGAGTAGTTTCGTTCTAGGTTAATTAGGATAACAGTTCGACAACTAGTAGTGTACCTTCGTTTGTGAGCCTTGGTTTTTATGTGCATTTGCAAATGTTCAACGGACGAAAAATACTTACTAAATATGACACCGTTGGTTGTGGAAAAATCAAAAAACTCACCTGCACATAATGCAATATTTGTAATCGTCCACACATAGACCTTGCGTTTCAATGGCTTTCATCACAAATGCAGCACTTTTTGATACGATATCATCGACGACCTGATCATGGTGACGTTTCGAGTTTTTCCCTTTCATCAACTTCTTTCTGTCCTTATTAGACTTTTTGTGTTTTCTAGATGAGCATGCTCCCATGATATATCCTTAGGTTAACTATTCTATATTATAAACTCCGACAAATATTCCAACAAACACGTTCGTAGTACGCTGAAACGGGCGCTGGGCGTATCTTCAACGTGCGTGTACGTCTGCGCATGCGCGTTTGATGTCTGTGACGCCACTTATTTTATTTATGGGTAAACATCACGAGTTTTATATTCAGCCCGCCCACTAGTATGTAATTAGAGTGTTTAACTATTGTGAAATAAATAAAAACTAGTTAAAAAATTATTTGACGAACAATCCGAGTATGGCCGAAATAAATGCTGCGATGTAAAATTTGTATATTTACGTGTGCAGTTGCCACACCCCTTTTGCACATTGAGGAATTCATATTAAAATGATGGTCTCAGTGAAAACTTGGCGCAGAGATTAAACATATTTATATTTTAGGTGGCCTTCTAACTCGAACAACGCGAGTTGGCCCCAATTTTTCAATATATTTTTGTGTATTGAACCATTTCACACTTTGATTCATTTTTCCATAAAAACTATGCGTAAAATTTACTCAGCAGTCATTATATAATAATGAGGAGCGCACGCATTGTGTTTTTTGAAACGCCAGCGCCTCAATAAATAATGATATAGTTGGGACATACGGCTATTGCATTAGTTTTTATTTGTGGTTAATAGTTAGGCGATAGTTGGTGAGCTGAAAAGTGAAATTAAGTAAATTACTTTTTCAAGTTAGCACAAATAAACAATTTGGCTCATTTTAATAACCCAGAGGAAATCGTTTGGGTGTGGCAAGTCAAATTTGATTTTACGCAAAACTTTCGAGCACCGGTAGGGCTTCTATTTTTCATACGACTGAAAACGCCTTAACAAATCGATTAACGACGGTGTGATTGAAAGATGTACAACCAAACAAACTTTAAAAGAAAAGCGTGTAGCTAATTTTGGCCGTTATTCCATTAATTTAAAGGTACAACAAATTCTCTTACCAATGTTACTTTGGTTGATTCCATGAAAACTGTATAAATCCGCCAGATTAATTTGTTGGTAAGCAATGTATGCTGGTGCTAATAAACCAAAGAAAAAATAACGCATAGTTTTCTATACAGAAAAAACGAAACGATAAATAGTGTTCAAGTCAACCAAAAGTCTTGATAGATTCGGCTCACTTGTACTCATGGTTTCTTTTTTCTTTGCTTTATAAATATAGTGTCACTTCGAGAGAGAAAAGTTTTAAAGCGTCTGGGCGAGTTTCTGGAGGACTTTAACGCTTGGTCATCTTGAATTAATTTTGTCGAACTAGATACGACATTTGCATAAGTGTTGGTTTCTTGAGGACGACCTTTGTTAAAACCACGAGTAAACAAGCATGATTCAGAGCGATGATTAAGCTGAGGAAGCATCCGCCAGCTATAAGGTGGTGGTATATATTCATTCGTGGGCTTTTTTGAGTCGCTAACATATTCAGGAGCAGCATCTCTACTAGACCAATGGGTGGTGCGATGCAAATTATGGTCGCCGCCACTACTAGGCAATGCTGTAGCTATATAGGATGTGCATTACACATTTAGTTTTGAAATAGCAGAGCTACCTACCTGAGTTAATTTTATCACGTTGTATTGATGTATTGGGGCTAAAACACCGACTTAAAATAAACTTAGTAGCACTGACTTACCCAAATATCTCATCAATACTGGATTTTGAAGAAAACACTGAAGACATTTCCGGTGTTCGATCGTTGTTATTGAATAGTGGTATAGATTTATCGTTTGATTTCTTCGAAAATATAACAAATTGTAAGTTCTCCATGAGTTTGTTGTATTGAGGGTTTCGGCGTCCCTTAAATAGAGCATGTCATGTAAGCGTTACTTTCACAATATATTGTAATGATGATTGAGATACGAATGTTACCATAATACCACCACCATCGGCTAGACTTTCGGTATATGTAGGACGGTGAAGATCGACGCTGCGTGTATTATTTCTAGCAACAATCAAAGTTTTCGCTATTTTCGAACAATAGTGTACAATTTATAGGGGGTAGAAGGACGAGGCGGTATAGGAGGCGGTTCAACTTTTGAATAGTCTAACACCTCCGATGTGATATCACTGTAAGGAATATGCATCATTGATTCTACTCAACCGGTCAATAACATTGAAACTAAATTTGACTTTACCCTCCGTTTTAACGCTGCGTTTGCTTCCATAGGTGGATTCCCTGATTCGTTTAGCGCCAGATTTGATAACTTTCTAATGAACACCACATTAGAGTTTCACTCTCAACTTCATAGTTATTGTTACAAAGGAAGTTTTGAATGAGTTGAAAATCTAAAAAGAGCTTTATATCAATTGAAGTAAATCAAAGCACTCACATTGTTCTTGATGTTCAAAAGTTGTTCCTTGTGTCTGTTATGCCTCGTGCCTGCAGCTATAAAACGTCCATGAAATTTAAAATTGAACAGCTATTGAGGTTAACGAATGAAAAATTGAGTATGTGTACATGTGAACAAATAATAGTTACATGAATTCAGGTGATTAGTTAATACTGTGATATCTCTGTCAGCGATGAACGGCTCGAAGTAGCTTTGCACCTGGAGCAAGATAAGTGCTAGCTTCAGAACTTGTGTAAGTTTACTGTTTTCTCATAACTGTACTCAGATAAAGAAGTGGAGCCAGTATCATCCTAATTGTGACGATGATACACGCGATTAATAACCCAATCGAAAAATACATCCGAGGTTGCTTCAGTTGTAAAGGAGATACTCTGAGTTTGAACTGTAGCCTACATCAGAAATGTGGCGCTAATCTTCATTAACATAATACGTTGCTTGGAGAGTTTAAAATATTTTCCCGCACATAAGCACTGGTGCATACAAGTGAATTGGGTAATAACACGCTACTTTCTCTGTAGTTTTCCACAATATCCTTTACACCAAACTAAATTCACGAATAACCGCTAATAATTCAACAAATTGAATAACTGTTTGGTAGAACAGATCTAAGTTTGTTTTGATGAACCCGTTGTATTCGCCGATACCTAAGGAATGTTTGTAGCGAAGAAGCATGGGCATTTGTCTGTTATGAAATACTCGAGAGGTATTTGAGAGATTTGATTTCGAATGGATCTAAAATTTGAACTGTTCTTTTTGCAAACTGGTTGATTTTGAAATAGAGAAACTAGGGTTATGCAAATATTTAAATTACACCTGAACAAGGGTTGCGTGTACATTTTGGATGATTGGCAAGTCATATATTTTTGTTTGTATATCGGAAAACTTTTTATCGTTCGGGTAAAAAAACCTATACAATTAATTGAACACCACCATAACTCAAATCAATAAAGAATAATTTCGGCTATATACACTCTCTTATCGAACGCTAACTTTCTCTAGAAAAAAGTCAAAAGTGACTGTACATGCAGCTTAGGGCGAGTTACGCCGTCTTTCATTTTTTTGATTGAAATCACGTATTTTCCGATGAGTCTCATCATGAGTGGTATAAACACGGACGTAAATATGATGTTGAATGGGTACTTTTTATATTGGTCAATTTGACCAAAAAGTGTTTGAAACTAAATGACAATTAGAATTTCTTTGACACAACACACTAAATGTAGTTTAAATATTGCAGCAAATCCCATACAAATTGGGTTCCCAGATAGTCCTTATCGGCCTCCAGCAGTTTCGTCGGATAAAAAATTTGATCATTGTCGATATCATAGGTGACTGTATCTTCTATATCAATTAGATCCGCAGCGTCCTTAAATAACAATATTGGTTAGTTGTGCTAAGAAACAGGCAACATCGATATAAACTTTTAGCTTAATTACCACCAAAACTAACTTTCCAAATGCGCATAATTTCACTTGCATCAAAATACCACAAGAATTTCAACGTTAATTCACCACATAACCGAGCATAAGTTACTCTCAGTTTTTGTATTTAACTACTTTAAATATTATTTAATTTAAAATAAAAAGTGTATTATTTGATTTTAGAAATTGTTAACTAAATTTTACAAGTTCAATAATGTAGCGATGACGAAAATCACAACTTTTCCTTATATCCATTTGTTGTTTTATTGTTGGATGTAAAACATCGCTAATTAAAATATAATACACTATTTAATAACAATTCGCATTCTATTAAAGTGACATCTTGGCACATTAAAATAAAACTAGCAGACTTTAAGAAATAGCATATCAGTTAATCCGATTGTTTAAATTGAATAACATTTTTACACTCATTAAAGTTCATAAAAGGTCAAATACTCTGAACTGCTGTTGATGTATTCCGATAAGAAATGGCGTAGGAACTCTTCAGTTAGACTAGTTAAATCGAATGCACATAGGTTTTTACTGTAGAACTTCATAAATATTTGATGGCATTATTGTTATTATAGTGTGATCCCTAATAATAACATTAATAATGCCCACATACTTCACAATGAAAAAGAAATAGTCCGTCAAATTACCAAGCTATCGGATAGATCAGATTGGCAACTGAAAAAATGTTTCCCGTCAACTAAAAAACATCATCGCTAGATATTGTAGATGGCCACTGGGAAAAAGCGTTAAAATCTTTGATGTATAGTTACAGTTTCGGTGTCATTCGAGACCAACAAAATTTTTCTTTCTTTCAGCATGCTAAAACGCCGGTTATTTTGGCAATTTATACTGAGAGAGTCACGCAAGAAACACATAACCCATAGCGTTGTACTGGGTACTCTTGACTATATCCAGGTTTCTCTATTACCAAATGCAACCAATATTTAAAACTCTGGGAACATTTTACCCCGTAGTTGGCAATTGGGAGTTCTCGAGTGTTGGGCACAATAATTCTCTTCTAACGATGTAACTTTGAATCAACTTGCTGGTAACAAACCCATCATACCGATATTGACAAGGATATAATTTGATAGGGGTTTGTGATTTTTACGTCGTATATTTTGTCAAATAACTGCACGATTTGACTCTTCAATAAATTTACTCACAATCTATCGCCAACACAAGACGGCCATACTTTATCATTTTGGTAGTCGTTGGTCAGTTTGAGCAGAATTTCAAACGCATCAAACCACGAATATCCGCTAAAGCCACTTACCACCAATTCAACCAAAACAACGTCCATTTACGTCAGTATACAATGGAATAGGTGGGTTTGTGTGTCGTGGAAGCAGAAACAATATGTTAATTCGCCGTTGACATTGGTAAGAACCACAGGAAAATACTCACAAATTTTGCTACACAGGCATAACAATATAGCACAAATGACATATCGTCTTGCTTGGCGCTATTCTTGGCACATATCCCACAAACATCCTTAATATAATCAATTTTCGGGTCACTTTCTATTAGCAAGCAAAATAAAATGAACCATTCCCAGCTAGCGAGGGTACCTATAGTAGCGGGATATCTCAAAAGTATCTGGATTTGTTGGTCGACTATCACAAACAATTTCAAATATTATTTGATACGCGTAGTTACTTGCGTTAGCTTTCAACAAATAGTAGACATCAAATAAGCGTTTTATTGAATTCCTTGGTGTTAATGAAAACAAACATTCAACTGTGGTTAAGCAATACCTTGACCTTCGATCCATTGTTGTTCTTAAAACACCAACTTCCAAATCCACTCTTAATTCCTTCTAAGTAGATTAGTTTAAGTCGACTATTTCTGTTCTTTCATATAGGACTGTACGGCTCGAGGATAATAGTTGACGTGTGTTGAAGGTTGTTATATGGAGCTATTGGATAAAACTGTTATTTTAAATGAATGCTGTGTTCACACACGAATGAGTATACTGCATCCAAGCTGCACACTTCGTCACATTTAGTGATATGTTAAAGTCGGAAATTAATCGATCAAAGAACCCGTTACCTCTAGTGCTCTCCTTATAGTTCAACTTATGAAATATTTTCCATTCGCGTGAGGGTGGTTTCCGAGCTACCTCCCCCGATCGCTGACTAATTGGGTTTTATAGCCGCAACTACTACGCCACCGTTGCTTCAAAACAAGTGCATATACTCAACTAAACTGCAGCTGTATGTGTTAAATGGAGCATTTTAGTTTGTTGTGAACAAAGAGATCTATGTACTACACTAGAGCCTCGATTACACATTTTCGAACTATTGCCCAATAAGAACTTGTGATAATTCACTCACAAATGCGACCATAATAAAATATCTACGAAAGTGATAACTGTTTGAAGTGTTCATCGCGGAATTCTCTGAATTGGAGTTTTATTGGCGGGAAATTAGGCATTATGTGGGCGTGTAGTTTTTCTTCCATGTCCCGCAGGTCATTTGATTTTAAATAGTCGGTTGTTTCCGCAAGTTCTCTTCTAAGGCACAGTTTGCCTTCAATGTCAGCTCTGACGATTCCGCTTGGTCCGATTCTGGTCTAAAGGCACACGCACTACATGTGCAATCACGCGTATTCTCAGTAACTCACATAAAATCCTGGATAGAGGATTCTCCTGCGGTCAGTAGCATATATCTCGTCGTAGCGTCGCATCAACTTGCCTTCAAATAACGTAAATTTTCAACACACCCTCTACACATACCATGCGACACTCTCCAGCCACGGTAGTTTTTCTTCACGCTTTTGAACTCGTTTCTAGCCACTGAAGTGACTTTTTCGTGGTAACACCGCTGAAATAATTTAAATCCGACACCACTCATGCTATTGTTTCGAACTCTGCGCAAGCATAATAATTCCGATAACAATTGTAGCTGGGCTGCTCACTAGTGCTAGTAGGATAACACCTTTCACCGCAGCACGTGGTATCACTTTTCATTCGGCAAAACCTAGTCAGATCGTGTGTTTATTCCGCCAAAACAGCACGGTTAACTTGCCTTTATACGCGTGCGCGCACATTTCATACACGTCGGCACTAATAAATTCTCTCACAAATACAATTTGTGCGATCAAACTGGATACACTTATCTTCGTTGTGATTTGCAAGGCAAATTTGCGTTTACTGTGGAGTGAAATTTAAGCGCGGACATTACCCACACTTATCTCTGTTAGTCGTTGCGTTTCTATGAGCGTTGCCTCGCGCATAACATTCACCCATTGAAATACGTCGTAAAAAGCTATAGGTAGTTCTGTACTATAGCGGGAACGTTTGAACGGGAAGTAACAATTAAGCTTATGCTGGGGGTGCGCTTGCGCAAACGCCATTTTTAATCTCATCAACACATGTTTCTAAACAAGGTACTAAGGTTAGGTTCCAAAATCTACCACGTTTAATTATTTCTGACCCTCAAGGGTGGTAGCGGTGGGCCAGAAATAACCAAATCAAGTGGAACTGCTGGGATTACCGGATTAATTTTGGCCGTGACCATATGCTATGCTTCTTCAAATTTCCCTCGTATTATATTTAACGCGCATGCCTTATTTTTGAATCGACGAAAATTTGAACGAGTAGAAAAACCAAATTAAGAAAACAAAGTCCAGACAACAGTTACAAATAAGGATAATTGCTAATTAGGTTCGCATATTACAAATAGCATTCGCAGACATCGCTTGGACGAGAGATTTTGAATATTATAAACATTTTCTAGACGCACGTCATAGATAGTGGCGCACCGAACAACTACCTTTTGGAATGATAATGCTGGTTCCGGCAGCAATATTTTCCTGTTTCTTAGCGATAGTGACCACGCCATAACCTTCGAGGACGTGCATAATCTAGGTGAGGTAGTGAGCGCACTAAGAATTCTGCCGCGTTTCATATAGAGCATACAATGTGGTCTTTGGAGAGGTAGAGCCCCTTCTCAGCCTTAGGCTTCAACACAACTTGCCCAACAGACAAGTTGTCATACTTGAGGTAGGTGTCGGTTTGAAGTTTGGGAGTTTTGCTGGTGATATTCTTGGAGTCGATTTTAACGAGTTGACCAGGCCAAACCAAATCTACGCCAATCTCACACAAAAAACAAATAACACATTACAATGGTGTTCGTGCGTTGAAGTGTTTGGGTCTATTATACTGAAAGGGGTTGGTTCGACGATTTTCTCCGGCTAAAACACATGATAGTATTGTCGTCCGTCGGTGGACAAGTTAGCGTACTTTCTTTGGTAGAATCATCTCAGTGAATTTCTTGTTGGACAGTCCTACACCACATTGTACAGTACACTTGAACAGCTCTCATGTATAGAGTGAATACTTGCAGAAAGTGCAAACTGTTGTTGCTTGTTCTTCACTATTTTGTTGAAGACGAAACCTTCTTCCGTTAATTTGTAGTCGATGTACTCGTTTTCCCAATATCGCAATGGTTTAACTCGGTGTCTTCTGCTTCGACGTATCTCATCGTCGTGTTCCAGCTCGTTATTGCTATTGTCATGGTGTCTCTTCCTTGATTTGGCGTTTTTGAGGTTCAATCTATTGTCGTCATTTCCTTTCGATTTTTGAGTGTTTCCACGATCTTTTCCTATGATTCGCATTACAAAGAGTGCTTACGGAGTGATCACTTGTTCGCTTATTGGAAGTTTGGGTGGATTGTTTTGCAAAGGTAGTTATTATTGGATTGACGTTCGCCATACTCTCACGAACGTCATCCAGCAAATCTCCGTCGTCTGGAGGGTTGTCAGACAGCGAATCTATAGCTTTATGATGCTCCAAGTGGATATTAGGTTGAGATGGGGTGGTTGTATCTGAAGTTTTTGAGCTGGATGCCTCAATTGGGACTTGAGTAACTTTCCTCGGCGACAATATTTCGGTGATGATATTTTTATAAGCTAGAACAGCACTTCTAGGAGACACAGACTTTTTAGCGGGTGGTTCATTTTCTTGGTCGCCATCATCATTTAAACGAGTCGACTTTTTATTTTTCGTTTTTTTGCTCTTATTCGATGCTTCAATTTCCTTAACACCAACTTTGGCGGTATTCTGGCGATGCGACGGTTTCTTTGGCCCACCTTTGGGTTTATCTGTGGTCCTCAGTTTTTTATTTTTATTGGTAGAGACTGAATTTGTTGGCGGCAATGACTCGTTCTCTTGGTCGACATTGTCTGCCAAATGCTGAGAAGTGTTGTGAACAACCGAAGTATTCCTCAACAAAGTGTTGTCGGATAGAGGCAAAGGGAGAGTTTTGGTTTTGTCTGACTGGTCACCGTCAAACTCAACCATGCCGGCACTGAGGTCGTTTATTGTGAAAGGTTTGACTTTGGACAGGGCAGTGGGGTGTTTTTTCAGCGAATTCACATTCGGTGAACTCGGCGAAAGGGGTAAATGTTCCACCAACGACTTATTTTTCAACGGTGTTCTCAGCAAGCTCCTCATATGTTTCTCTTGCGACGTGACATCATCAGCTGATACCGGATCGGCACCGAACATCTCAGCATCATCGTTGCTAGTTGAAGTGGGTGAAGATGAACTGTTAGATAAGGTAGCTGCTGCAGCAGCATCGTCGTCCATCAAGTAATGTTTGTCTATGAGGTGTTGTGAATCGTGTTTGGATTTACTCGATGAATTAGTGTTGCCGCTACTACTACTACTACAACATGAACAACGCCTTTAAGTGTGTAATTTTACTTGCCAACAACAGAAACTTTCTTCAGGAAAAAATCATCTTCTACACAAGACTCAATTTTTGTAATCAACCATTAGAAATTGCCTTCATTTGAACTCGACGAACTATCTTCCACAGACGATGCATCAGGAAGCATGATAGTTGATGTTTGTGGCACTAAAATCAAACGTTGACAACTGGCATGGTTTCCCTTGCACAAATACCTTCATCGCCAGTAATAGTTACATTTTTGTTGAGTGAAACACTACTCCGACTTTTCCTTCGACCATCACCACTATAGCCAACTTATAAGGCAATTAGAGCGTGTATTCAAATACCGCAGATTTGTAGACAAAATCATAGTTTCGCCAACTTCCCCAGACAACCCAGACAGAGGGTTCTCTTTCAGTAGCGACTTATCGCCATTACTACTCATTGAAGACGTCAACCTTGATGTTGAGAGGTAGGAATTTTGCTGGTCGCCTATAACAACGGAGCAATCATTCACGTGTGAATTCGCGCCACTCACCATCTTTAGTATTGAGCGAAAAATCAGTAAACTTATTCCAATCTAACGATTTTTCCAGCAGTTTTTTTTTATCTCGTAATTTCCGCACTGCATTTCGATTGGACCTATTATACACATGATCATCCAATCAAGTCAGTCTCGTCAACAACTACTCCTTAGGTAAAAGTTTCAATTTCTAGAACGTACGATTAGAGTTTCGTGAAAAACAGAGTGTAACCTTCATTGAGCTGGTCGCCGCAACTACTAATCTTGCCGCTGAACAATATTGGCGCGCCTGCGTCCAACGGAGAGTGGTAGTATTGCGCACCTGGCGTAATTATCCACCTGTTAAATCTGTTTCCCAGCCTTTTTCCGCGCGTCTGCTTTCAGCGAAAATTTATACTGACGCTCCACTTTGTAAAAATACATATTCCAAGTGTGGAAATGCGCGTTAGATTCAATAGTTGAGGGTAGAAGGTTTGAAAATATTAAAGCTTTTAAATTTTGCCGTTAGTCAAATGAGGCCTTCATATCGATTTAGTTGGTGTACTAAAGTGCGTGAACCATTTGGGATGTTTTGACCCTTACGACGACAAACGACTGGCCATTAGACGTTTGTGTTATAATCACCCCACATTTGTTCCAATTAATTTGTTTTGAAAAAAAAACATAAAACGACTGGGTATTTCAAAGTGTTAGCTGAAGAAAACGCTGTACAATGTGCCGATTATCCGCTCCACTTTCGATGGAGCAACATTGTGAACACTAATATCGAGTAAAGAACCGACATCGAACAGCAAAACACACCATCCAGTAGCTGTAACTAACAACTTGTTGTACAGTGCGGTCACATGATATTAATCCAAAATTTCTTTTTTAAATTTTAAATCGCGAGATAATCTAAGCTTCAAGCAAATACATTCGAACGCACAAAACCTCCAAATGATAAATGTGTTCACTCTCTACTTACATGTTCGGACAATTCTTATAAAAATTCTTCAAGTCACTACCAAACGATATGTTTGATCGCCGTACACTTGGGGGAGCCAATCATTAGTGCTTAATTAGTTAGCGGACTTTTACGATGACTTTCTTAGGAAGCCCGTACCATATTGTTTAGGATTAATTTGAAAAAGAGTTCTAATTTTTTCAGTAAATCGCCTATTTGAACGTTTTATAATTAGCAGCTAGTTGGTTGACAATATATATCTACTTATATATAAAAGAGGAGTGTCCGTGTGTCTGTCTGCACACACCAGTACGCATGTGCAAACGCTGTTCTCATTATTTGAGCGTTTTTAGTGTGTGTAAATTATATGCGTACAAAGAACTCTTAACAACGTACTTAATGAGCTACTTAGAAATTTTATAGCTCTTATAGTTTTAGAGATATGAAGCATTTAAACTCGGGATTTGGATTAAATTGGAGATTAACCTTATTTTTCATATGATTCTTTCCCTAAAATTCTATAATTTTCCAAATGAATTATGTGTTTGAACTTAATGTCTATATTTGCACTGTTGTTGATGAATTATTTGTTGTGTATTATATGTTTTTAGGTTTTAATAGCTGAAGTTTTGAAACGTTTTGTATATATTTAAGCGCTATTGAATAAGTTTCTGTTTTCATTTTTAAAATCAACAAACTAATTGAAAACTTAAGTTTGACTGGGCAACGCCAGTGATTTCGCGCTAGTCAATTATAAAAGCAACTGATAGAATAATTTAAATTCGGCAAACCTGCACTAACGAGTGTAGTTAGTAGATAGTACAGACCGAAAAGTCCAACTGAAACGTAGTAAGAATTGAGGAATAATTCTAACGTCAAATGAATATTTTTTTCATTTTGCTTTGAGTGGTTGAGAATAATATTCAAAACTCAAAAATAGCCACACACGTCAAGTTAATAAATAACGTTATGAATTACTTGAACGAGTTCCCAACCGTCACCAATAGTTGCAAGGGTCGATGCTATTTCAGCATGGTTAAGATTCATCACTCTGTAGATCAGTTGTTGTTCCTAAACGTATAAAAACTAATGAATATTTTCACACGTAGAAACTTACATGGGTTGGGTTCCGCACCCTGCCTGGAATGAGCTCTTTGAGAGAATCAATCCTGAAATATTCAGCTTCAATGAGGATAGCTGAGTTGAATAAAAATTTAGTAGAATAATCAATTATAGCACAACATATATACCTTCCAAATCAAGCACATTAGAAACAAACAACGCACTAGTTCTCATATAGTAAAGTAAATATCTAAAAAATATTCCATCTCTATCAAAGAAAAATTCTTCTGCTAAGCTTTCTCCATTGGCCTTAATTGACATGGAAACGTTAGCAAAACTCCAATAGCGATATCATACAATACGTCGGTCAACAGTCTCTTTTATGAGACTGTCAGGAAATTTACTGATCGTAGCATATGTGGTTTTGTAGGTTACACCACCAACATTGATAGTTATAACTTCATCCAGATTCGCCATTGGGTTAGTCTAATACAGTGGAATTCGTTGACGAAGATATTTAGCAGTGATTATATTTGTCTTAAACGAAATGATTATATTGTAATAAATAGAAGCGTCTATATTACCAGCTGCAATAAGAAATTATGTGAGTATTAATTAGTGCAACTAGTAGTTTCATTCTATCGGTTGTCTAACTGTGACAACTTGGAAAACTATTTTCCATCGTTTAACTCTTTTACACAAACACATTAAATTCGCCTAATTTGTACGAGACTTTCTTTTAACATCAATATGTTAACTTAGTTAAGATAATTACATAATCGGCTAGACACAATATCTGGCATTGAATAAAATCGGGGGAATTTACGACATTATTAGCCCTTTCAACCCGAGATTAAAATTAACGAAGGAAAAAATATTTAGCTTCGTGTATTGGTTAGTTAAAGTAATTCAATGCAGTATAGCTTCTTTATTATCATACATATATTGCGTGTAAAAATGTTATATGACGCCATGTGGTATCACCCAGGTGCTCAAATTTATAATTATGTTTGTGCGCATGTACACAAAGAACAAACACGTTTTATCTTCTACTATATATATATAGGGTTTGTCGAGCTTTAACGTCACCTTGTCAAGCGTTAACGTCACCTTGTCAAGCATTAACGTCAGTTTGTCAAGCTTTAACGTCACTTT
>JAOPJI010070426.1:0-10607 GCA_027122695.1 Merluccius productus | reverse complement strand
TGAACTGAAATCAGCCCAACTGTGGACATTTTAGCTCCAGGTTCAAACTCTTCTCTCCTCCTGGGCTGAGGAGCTCAGAGCACTTTAAACTCTAATCTTTCATTTATGTCCTTTTAAATCATTATGTCATGCTGCTCTATTAGAGTATTTATTTTCTTTCTCTTTCTATTCTTCTGTAGTTGTTTTTATTTAATTTTTTAAATTTCAATTCTTACTGTTAAATGTTTATTTTATGTAAAGCGCATTGAGTTGCCATTGTGTATGAATGCGCTCTATAAATAAAGCTGCCTTGCCTTAATGAACTTCCTTTTATGATGTGATGTCTGTGAGATATCGGTGCACTTCATTAGTCCTGTTAATACCGTTGTTGTTGTTGTTGTTGTTGTTGTTGTTGTTGTTGTTGTTGTTGTTGTTGTTGTTGTTGTTGTGATTGGTCGGTTCCTCGTGTGTGCCTGACCGAAGTGCTTGGGTTTCAGATAGCCAGCGGCCATTTGTAAGAGGGCAGGGCGGGCCGGACGTGCTCTACATGACGGTGGGCCAGCCGCTGGTCATCCCCTGCCGCGTCACGCACCCCAACGTCAGCGTCTCATTGGCCAAGGTAAGCAAACGCCGCCGTCGGTTTCGGCCCTCAGAACCGCCCCCCCCCCCCCCCCCCAGCGCTATAATAGCCACAGTGGAACAGTTCTCTCCCCCATTTCTCTCCCCCATGAGTTCCCGTTCCTCACAATCCCTCATCTACTGTTTCCTCACTCTGGCCAATCAGAAGGCTCCGTACAATCATCACTGGGCCTTCCATCAGTATAACCAGCACCCCCCCCCACACACACACACACACACACACACACACACACTCTCTCTGGTCTTTCATCGAGGGGTCTCTTATCTGTGCACGCCGTCCCGTGCCGCTGGAGGCACGTCCGCCCGCTTGTTGTTTTTTTTGCGCGGCCCGTTGTGCGGATACGTGTGAAAGTGTGTGCGGATGTGTGCGGATGTGTGCGGATGTGTGCGTTTAAGTGTTTGCGCTCGAGCGTGTTGAGAGAGAGCGAGGCGGCTTGGGCGGGCGAGGGGCTCTGGAGCGGCGGTGAAGAGGTGAAGAAGTGCGTTAAAGTGGACGCGGTCTCTGCATGCGTGTGTGTGCGTGTGTGTGTGTGTGTGTGTGTGTGTGTGTGTGTGTGTATGTGTGTGTCTGTTGACGTCCTCACCAGAACCAAAACCCGCCCTGTGCGTTAAAGATGTTCCCTCTTCGTTCTTCTCTTTTTTTTTTTTTTTTTTTTCCCCGAACGAGCGGCGCCCACGACGTCCTGTTGGCACCGGTTCTACGCCTGGAGACAGAACACACACACACACATTGTCACACACACACACACACACACACACACACACATTGTCACACACACACACACACACATTGTCCCCCCCCCTCAGTGTATGCCAGGTTCCTGCTGATGCGTCCAGCAGCTGGTTTTCAGCTCTGCTGGTCTGAGGTGGCGTGAGCACAATGACCGGACCCGGCCGGCCGCTACCGTTCGCCCGCCCGCCACTTCAAACGCACCAGCGCACGCTCTTTACTCATCATCACCGGGTCTGTTGTTGGCAGGCCCGCGATTAGCGGCGCTATTGCTAATGCATCATGGGATTTCTTTTGGCTAGTGATACTCCGTCGTATCGAGAAGACCTCAGGGAGTAAATGCACTCCCGCGTCCCGCGTGAGAACCGCCGGGGGAGTTCAAACACAACAACGTCTCCCGTGATGACAAATCATCTCACGGTGGATTACGCAACAATGACCGAAAACTACGACTACCTCACGTAATACCGGGAACTAACTCTCCCATGCGCCTATGCTCCCAATATGGCGGTGGTCAATGCGACGTGACGCCGCGCTGTACAAGCCCTATAGACCTTATATACCTTACATAAGGTATTACCTTATATATATATATAGATATATATATATATCTATATATATCTATCTATACCTGCAGTACATATTCACACATCCAACGCTGAGTGACTGGGTCAAGTAAAGTACAAGTGGATCCTGCGTCCTGTAGGTGCTGAGGGAACTTTTACTTTGAAAGAGTGATGCTGCAGGACAGGAGACGGAGACGCTCGGACTTTAGGCTTTAGGGAAGTAAGCTCATCCGAATTGTCCTCCTATTTTCAGTGTGTGTGTCGGGAGTCGTCTCTAAGCACCGAATCCACACACACACACACACACACACACACACACACACGCAAACACACACACACACACACACACACACACACACACACACACACACACACACACACACACGCAAAACACACACACACACACACACACAAAACACACACACACGTTCTGCACAAAGCGCTGCACGGCATTGCAACACATGTGCATGTACATACATGTACATACATGTGCATGTGCGCGTGCCTCGGACCGTGCGGCGAGGTGCGCCATCATCCCCATCATCACCATTCAATGAAAGCCATGCATCCCATAATGCATCCCATAGTTACCCCGCTTGCTCCTGCCTATCTGGCCCAGCTTCGGGGGGCGCTTGTTCTGCGGGCCGTTGAAGAAGTTGTTGGTGTCCTGCAGGCGGCAGGTGAAGGACAGGTGTCCCTCGTCGCCCTCGTTGCCATAGTGACTCATTTTGTCCTCGCTGAAAGGCAGCACTTCCGACATGTCCAACACAACACGGCGTCTTCACCGGCGGAGGAGCAGGAGGACCAGATGGACCCGATGGACCAGGAGGGACCAGAGGGACCGGATGGACAGGTCGGTCGGTCCACGACACGACGAGGAGATCGGGTCCTTCTGTTTACCTCGGAGGCACGCGTCTCCGGCGGGCGGTGCGCAGCCCAAACACAAAGAAAAGACTGAATACAGCGATGTCCTCAGTGTCCTTAAAGTCCTTAATGTCCCTTAATGTCCTTAATGTCCCTTAATGTCCTGCAGTATCCTCAGTCCTCAGTGTCCTTAGTGTCCCCGGTCAGAAAGCCTCGGCGACATTATTCAGAAACGTCCCTCTGGTTTGTGTGCGTATTGCGCTGGAAATGGAGACGCGCTGGAGGATGAGGAGGAGGAGGAGCAGGAGGAGGAGGAAGAGGGGGAGGAAGAGGAGGAGCAGGAGGAGGAGGAGGAGCGGGAGCAGGAGGAGGAGGAGCAGGAGCAGCGGGAGCAGGAGCAGGAGGATGTGCGGCAGCAGCGCCTCCTTGTCCAAATGTCTGAGGGAGAAATGCAAATAGAGGAGCGAGATGCAAAACACGGAGACCAGGGAGACCTGGCGGGGAGCACGTCACTGGGAGGGGGGGGGTCTCAGTACAGACAATATGTACTGACAGAACACACAATATGTATGTACTGACAGTACACACAATATAACAGTACACACAATATGTACTAAGAATACACACAATAGTACTTACAATACACACAATATGTACTAACAGTACACACAATATGTACTAACAGTACACACAATATGTACTGACAGTACACACAATATGTACTGTACACACAATATGTACTGACAGTACACACAATATGTACTCAGACACACAATATGTACTAACAGTACACACAATATGTACTACCAGTACACACAATATGAACTAATAGTACACACAAAATGTACTGAGTACACACAATATGTACTAACAGTACACACAATATGTACTAACAGTACACACAATATGTACTGACAGCACACACAATATGTACTAACAGTACACACAATATGTACTGACAGTACACACAATATGTAATCAGTACACACACTATGTACTGACAGTACACACAATATGTACTCAGTACACACAATATGTACTCAGTACACAAGTACATCTTGTACTAACAGTACAAGATGTCTTCTACAGTGATGTCATGGTGGTGATTTGTCTGTACTGACGACCCATGTGTAGACCTGTAGACTTGTGTGTAGACCTGTAGACCTGTGTGTAGACCTGTAGACCCGTGTGTTGACCTGTAGACCCGTGTGTCGACCCGTGTGTAGACCTGTAGACCCGTGTGTCGACCCGTGTGTAGACCTGTAGACCCGTGTGTCGACCCGTGTGGAGACCCGTGTGGAGACCCATGTGTAGACCAGTGTGTAGACCCGTGTGTAGACCCATGTGTAGACCTGTAGACCCGTGTGTAGACCTGTAGACCCGTGTGTATGTAGACCCGTGTGTAGACCTGTGTGCAGACCCGTGTGTAGACCTGTGTGTAGACCCGTGTGTAGACCTATGTGTAGACCTGTGTGGAGACCTGTGTGTAGACCCATGTGTAGACTGCACTCCCTGGCGACTCATGGCTGTCTAGTGTGGATATCACATCCCATAATAAATCGTGGTTCATATGCTTAATACTCACAGGCCTGCATGCTGTGGTGAGGCTACACTGACCTGGGACTTGAACCTTACACCTAATGATTAGCATAGGATTTAGCTCATTCTGTATATAATACACACACACACACACACCGGCATCACCGGCGGGGAGACGAGAGGTGAGGAAAGCAGAGACGCACGCCGGCACGACAGCCAGGTGTCCCCACGCCTCCCCACCCCCCCATGACTACTATTTACAGAGGAGACGCAGTCACGACACCGACTCACACACCTATAGGGCTTGTACAGCACAATGCATCATGGGATACTAGTCCGCCATATTGAGAGGACTCCAGAGAGCTGTAGTTCTGGTAAATCCTACATATGTCGTAACCTTAGTGAATGAAATGAAAACAGTTTCAAAGACAACAACGTCTCCCCATAAAATCATTTCATGATACATTCCTAAACAACGACCAGAAAAAAACAACACAAATAACTAACATTACAATGCTGCTATGCTTCCAAAATGGCGGCGGTCGGTACGCCGTGACGTCGCGGTGTACAAGTCCAATTAGTCAAGTCGAGTTTATTCGTTTATTTGTATTTCGCCCGCAGTTACAGTCTCCAAGGGGCTTCGCAGGCCAGATGTTCATGACCCCCCCCCCTAACCCCAGCATCCCCACCAGCCAAAAAAAAAACCTTAATGATGAGGAAGAAACCTGGAGGAGGAAGGAAGTGGAGGATCCCTCCCTTCCAGGAAGGGTTAGCAGTGAAATGGGGGCCATCATTGACATACATAGTAGTAGTAGCATTACAAGCAAACATTTTATATCAAATTGAATTGTTAGAGATATAAAATGAGTAGTGAGTTGTGTCCAAGTCCATGCTTGGTGATGGAGAGGTGCTGGGATACAACTCACAGATTGCAGCCCGCTGTGAGCACATGACAATGGCAGGTATTTATGCAACGCTCCCGTTTTATCATCCGAGTGTTTGTTCTATAAATACTCAGTCAGTCATCTTACTGAGTGTTTGTTTGTATGTTGCTTAAACAAACAAAGACACCGTGAGCCAGGTACATGAATGGACTGTCTTTTGTCCAAAAATGCAATTTTATTTATAGATGATTTTGATCAAAATGGAGTATCACTATGAATAACAGCGACATCGACATGATGGACTAATGTGTGCATTACAGCTGGTGGATATTTGTCAAAATACATAAAGTGATGACTTCGTAGATCAATATTTGATATAAAACATAAAGAACACATTTTCTAGGCACCCAATCCCCCCCTGAACGATGACGACAATGCACTAATCTCACGGCAAAATGTGAGATGAGGTTACCGCTATTCAGAAGGTTCAAAGGGACGGCCTTTGAAAAAGTACACCGAGTCAAATCCCTTTCTGTCGCAGGGGTGTGGGGACATTAAGAGATATAGACAGGACTCTAGGTCACGGCTCCCACTACGTAGTCTGGCACTTCTCCCCTAAAGTCCCAGTCAGGGGCGCCGCTAGGGATTTTGGGCCCCATGAAAAGAATCTTTACAGGGCCCCCAACACATCATCATTAGGGGCCTCTCTGGGCCCCCCTCCATCATGGGCCCCTAGAATCCGTCTCCTTTACCCCCCCTTTTCGGCGCCCTTGGTCCCAGTCCTAGTCCTAGTCCTAGTCCTAGTCCTCCTCCAGGACGTCTCTGGTGCAGCGCAGGTAGGAGCCGTAGACGGCGCGGTCGATCCAGCGCCGGAAGGTGGCCACCGCCGTGTAAACGCCGGGGAACTGGCCGTCGCCGCAGCCGTTGCCCCAGGAGACCAGGCCGTAGACGCGGCCCTCGCACACCAGCGGCCCGCCGGAGTCGCCCTGTGGGAGACGAGATAGAAGCCACACCCTCTGTTTGTGTCGCCGCTGCCGCCGCCACGTCGGAGGCCCGCGTGGGCCGCCGCCACGGGCCACGTGACTCACATGGGTCGACGCGAGGTGTAGGGATCGCGTCACGGACTCAGATTGCAAGGACTATGAATTATATAAAAAGAAAAACTGTAAAACATTTCTGATGAAATGTGAAGGCCTGTTTGTTTTACTTTGTCTGTTTTCTGTTTCAACTGTTTAATCCGTATAATAAATATACATATATACATAGTGTTCTATTTATCTAACTTTATATTTAATAACTGTTTATGCTGCTATACTGTACATTCTTATACTGTATATATTTGTATAACATATTCATTCGCTGTATATATCCTATATATCCTATAGCATATTCGATGTATTTATATCCCCTGTTTATATGTACATATTATCGCACTTTACTACTCTGCACTTCTGGTTGGATGCCAAACTGCATTTCGTCGTCCAAGTACCTGTTACTTTGTTCAATGACAATAAAGTTGAATCTAATCTAATCTAATAATTTGGGCATGTTTCTCCAGAGGTCAGCCTGCAGCGTTAACCTTTGGTCCCTCGTCTTGCAGCCATGGACAGAAGAGAGCAGCAGCTCTGCATTATTATCCCACTAAGGACCATGAAGACACATTGTTTCATTCTGGGATTTTCGAGGCAATCATGCCGATCAATACTAAATCAATACTACTACTCACAAAAAAAAAGAAAAAACAGAGAAAAAACTTTACAACTGTACAGTATCACAGATATGGGAAAGCTTCATGCACAAGCACACGCATGAAGAGCCATGCCACCATGTCACATGTCCAAATCAAACACGTGAACATACGTGTCACCAGACCGGGACGCCCTGCTTTGTGTGAAATCAATTTTCTGCATTTTACAGTTCTGCAGAGTTACATCCACTAGTCTCCCTCGTGACATGATGTGAACCCATCCCTAGATAATAAACTAAGACTAATAAATACATAATAAAATAAATAAATAAACTAATAATAAAATACAACTGCATCCTCATATTGTCTTGACCCAAACAAAACATGAGAAGGTCTTACGCTCCTAAACACAGATTCAGATCATCTCAGTATTTAACAAAAAGGAGTTTGTCCACCTTTACGTCAAAACCCATAATTACAGCCACGCTTTTTTTCCAACTGTGTTATTTAAAATCAACATATTTACATTTATTTTTGATCAACAGGAAGAAAAATGTTTTAAAGGTGATTGGCAACTAAAGCAGCACTATTTAAAAAATGTAAAAAAATAAAGCTACGGTCATTTTAATTGTATAATGGAAAATTATAATAATAGGTAAAAAGCGAAGCGGCCATGATCCTGTGAGGGTGCGTGTGCTGCTGCGTACCTTGCAGGCGTCCTTCCCGCCGCTCGGGAAGCCGGCGCACAGCATGCTGGCGGTGATGTTGCCGCTGAAAGACAGGCTGCCGTTGCACCGCGCCGCTGACACAATGGGCACTTTGACGGTCCTCAGGACGAAGGGCGCCTGGCCCCCCACCAGACCGGTGTGGCCCCACCCCGACACCTGACACAGGCGGCCCTCCGTCACGCCAGTGCCGTGTCTGGGGAGCGGGGCCAGGCCCACGAAGCGGTTCAGGACCATGGGGACCCGCAGCTGTAGGGGGACACGCAAGGGCGGACCGAGGATGAGCTTTTCTTGGAGGCAAAAATAAGTGTCTTTTCTTTAAATAAAAATAAGTAGTAATAATAATAATAATAATGGGTCATTGGGGTGAGCAGCTAAGTGAAGTGTCTCTAAATGATGATCCGTTGAATTAAAGGGAAAGAAAAACATATTGACATTTCAGCGTTGGATGCCAGGATGTACATTCGTACAATGTTGTATTTATTTTTTTAGATACAATAAGTAAATAATAGTAACCGATTCACATAATTTACAAACGTCGGCGGCGGCGCACCTTGATGAGCATGATATCTGCGTTGTTGGTGTTGCGGTTGTAGCGCGGGTGCGTGAGCAGCAGGCGGGGTTTGGAGAACTGCTCCGTGCCTTCGAAGGTCCGGATGGCGTGGTCCCCTGCCACCACCATCATGTGCTCGGCCCTGGGGAACCACCAGCACTTTGAAATGGGACTCCAGACGCATTAAGTGATTTAGCTTTTGTGTGATGTGTTGTCCTTTTAAACTTTGTGTGCGTGAGCTTGTAAACTTATAATAATGGAAGAGTGTTTGGTCTCTCTCTCTCTCTCTCTCTCTCTCTCTCTCTCTCTCTCTCTCTCTCTCTATATATATATATATATATATAGATATATATATATATATATATCTATATCTATAGATATATATATATAGCCTTTGGTCCCTGATATTAACCTGATATATGATAGCTGATACCTTGTTCACTTATGTAAGTTTCAGTTGTAAAATACACATTCATGTTGTTACCAACCCATTGAGACGTAATCAGTAATGACTGTTTAGTTGTTTTTTTTTGTCATATCACCATAAAAGAGTTGGAGATAGGATCACATATCCTGGTAAAGAGACAGATCACATTCCCCCAGCAGTGTGGATGTGTCAGGGCCATACTGCCGCCCTGGCACGTCCACACTGTTTGTTGTTGGCTATAAAGTAAGATAAGATAAGATAAGATAAGGTAAGATTTTCTTTATTAATCTCAGACCGGGGTGTGAGGGTGGCACAGACAGCAGAAAGTACAGACCTGTTACAATTAAAATGAGTTCAACAAAAGAAAAAAAAAACTAAAAAATCGACTCTAACTCACAAAAAAATGCACATACAGATTATATGTCAATAAACAATATGAGTAGTATTAAGGTAAACACAATAAATAAAATGTCAACAGTATAGACAGCATTCCTCATAATTTCTCATTCAAATATGTGGAAAAAACATTAAAACAACAGGAGTGGTTTTAACGTAAAACGCAAGTTAAGTAACCCAAAACACAAGCCATTCATCCATTCATCCATGCAAAAACAAAATGAGCCGAGCCGATTGATGCGGCGGTTTCAAACCTCTTCCTTACCCGATGTTGCAGTGCGCTGCGGTCAGCACCCAGAACCGGTGGACCAGCGTCCCGCCGCAGAAGTGCTGTCCCCTGGTGCTCTGCAGGGACACCAGGTACCTGATGGAGTTGGGGGCTGGGGTGTAGCCACCCACGATCCGGTCCCGCGCCCCCCGCACCCGGCCTGGCCAGGGGGGAGACAGGAGGAGGAGGAGGAGGAGGAGGAGGAGGAGGAGGAGGAGGAGGAGGAGGAGGAGGAGGAGGAAGAAGAGGAGGAGGAGAAGCAGAAGAAGAAAGGAGAGAAGAACATGAAAAGAGCCAGAGCTCTGAGAAACAGTTGCAGGAGCAATTTTCTCAAAGGTCAGCTCTCCATGTACTTTAATTGAAGCTTGTTAAAGCTTCTGCTGCCCTCTGCATTATCTGTCCACTAGCCAGGAGTCGGGTTTCACTCGGTGGGTTACGGCTGTGAAACCAGCCAGCTTAAGAGAACGGTTCTGGACTAAAAACCCAACAGAGTTACCGCTGTGTTACCAACAGAGTTACCAGCAGCCTGGAGATGACAAAACCATAGTTACGGCAAATCAACCTGTGAGCCCATAGTTTGCATTTGGTGGTGAAGTTCCTCTGTGAGACGTGAAACCCAATACGACCTGACCTTCTACTGTCACCATCTCACACTGAGCTCTGAAACACGAGAGAGGCTTATCCCTCTGCGTTATGAAACATGGCTATACGTACCATATCACCATATACAGTACACTGGCCCAAGGCTAGGAGACATAAAGGAACCACGGCTCTCTCTTCACTGACTGTATTCACACACATCATTGCTGTCTCATGAGTTGGTTCCTTTTACTCCCAAGAAGATGGGATTTCGTCTGACCAAGAAAGGAAAAAAAAACACTGCACCCCCCATCTGTAAGCCACATACTCACAGTCGCTGGCCAGAAGACCCAGCAGCACCCAACACAGGAGAAACAGCAGCCGGTTCATTGAAGCCATGGAGAGAGAGACAGAGAGAGAGACAGATAGAGAGGTCCTGTCCTGCACCAGACCAGCAGCTCAACTGGTCCTGACCACTGGTCCCACCACCAGCACGCTCCCCTGTGAAGGAGGACTCATCTGGCCGCTCATCTCCCTCCATCCATCCATCCTCAGGTCTCCACTGGAGAAAAAAAACAAGGGAAAAGTTTAGAATTTCACGGTTTGGTCGGACAACGCCGGGCTCTGTGATGGTAAGGCCGAGGGGAAGGCAGAGAGACACAGAGAGAGAGAGAGAGAGACAGAGAGAGAGAGGGAGAGACAGACAGAGAGAGAGAGAGAGAGAGAGAGAGAGAGAGAGAGAGAGAGAGAGAGAGAGAGAGAGAGAGAGAG
>JAOPJI010070411.1:0-10614 GCA_027122695.1 Merluccius productus | reverse complement strand
AAATCACTCACCCTGGAACCTCAAAGACGACTACCATAACTAAGCCTCATTCATTATTACTGTAGTGTTTATAACTTTTTATAGACAATCAAAAATCACTTACGCTGGAACCTCAAAGGCCCTTTTTTATGTGCATCACTTTTTATTGTAATAAGTTTTTTTTAAATCAATTATCTAAAATTTCATCAACTCATATATATACTTAGCAAATACTTATCCGTCGTCCTACGGTTCAACGCTCTCATGATTTGTAGATCACCTCTACTTGATAAATCACGAGTTAGTCATTTTAAATGTCATAATTTTCATGAGTAACCGATATTTACTTTTAGATGATTTCTTACCTTTTGGAAACAAGTCTTTCAAACATTTTTTTTGTTATTTTTTGCCTTTTGATCGCTACTTTTTGCACAATTACTCCCTCTGAGCATGAAAATAATGTACATCAAGTCATAACTACCTCAGAAATGCCGAGATATTCGCGCTATACTGCGTTATTTTGAGGGGTTTTAATAAAAAAACCTTTGCCTACATAAGGGACAATTAGAGGCAAGGAAGCTAAGGCGAAGCCGGGCTTTTGCGCTAGTAGTTTTATATTTCTAACATTAATATGTTTTATAGAAGATAGCTTGAATGCTATATATTCAATTGGTACCCTTAATTGGTCATTATAGAACACTCATGTAAATACCTCGTTGTGAGTTATTAAATTAAAAATTTATTTGGTATTTTATCACATTGGATCGAACGTTTTTCGTATAAATTTCTTCAAAAGAACTACAACTCTGTAAATCATGTAAAGTTTAACGCACATTTTAAATCCTCAATAATGTCGCTCATTTTTGGAAACCATTGAATAGCTTCGTTGTGAAAATTTGATATACTATTAGTTTAGTGTAAAAAACTTACAAAACCTCAACTTTAAAGGCCATCTATAAAACTAAGGAATTATTATATTTCTTTAAATGATCTAATTATTAAAAAACATATTTTAATTAGTTGTTGTGAAAATATAACTATCAAATACTTTCAAAAGCACTTAATAATTTTTTGCTAGTAGAAAACAACTCACTATGTCCAAATTTAAATTTAATAGAGGACCAATGAGTGGTTTGATCTGATTTTATGTTTTAAACATAACGACACATAATATAAAAATTCAATATTTTTGGGCCTCCAAATTAATATGAGCACTGTGAAAGTTGAAAGCCAACAGGCGAAATATCGACCGATCTTTGCTCTTGATACTGAAACAAAATACTATTAGATCAATGCTATTAGTTACCAACTTTAATATTCGGCCAACTAATCAAACCACATTTGATAAAATATCAGAACAACAGCTATTTTTTATCATAATCGGCTTATATTTTTGAAACTGAAAAAAAAATAAATCAAATCAAACACACTAATATGTAATTAATTATATATATCAGAATCAATGAAATTGTCAATGTTTTTGGATTATTAGTTGTATTGTGAGGTATGTGTGAATATGTGATAAGATTTTTAACTTTAGTGATTGTCGCCAAACACAGGCAGACAGACTTTTACATATATCACTTAATAGTTGATAAGCTTAGTTATTTAAACAGGATAAAAGTTTCTAAAGATAAAATTAACGTTCATCTTTGGCTAGGCGTAAAATGAAAACAAAAACGTTGAATATAGATTTCATGATGCACATGAAATTGTTCATTGCAACTTTGATGTGCATTTTCCACTATATTATGGATGGTACAACAAAAAGGCAACAGTTGTAATAAAATATAGATTGGGCGAATTTGAATGCGTTGTTTATTTTGATTAATTTCCTAAAATTTAAGCTTTGAATATGGGGCAAGATTAAAAATGCCCTGACGATATTGTTTTGGAAGTGTGTATAGATACCGTCGAATTCTTCGCAACAACAAACAATGCCATTTAATTGCGGTGCACTTCAAACAGTAGTGAGCACCACACACACCGGACACCATATATGGAGTGCATAGACAACTTTGATTATCAACCGAGAAAAAGGACGCGTAACAGAATATCTCCCGAAACCAAATGGAGAGTGATAAATGCACTGCAGGTAGCATTTGTCAAAATGTTGCGAACAAGCTATGTCTTTAGAGTAAAAGTTACGAGGAAGTAGCGTCCCAATTTGGACTTCCAATCAAAACAATAAGAACCATTTCTCGCATATACAAAGTAAGCCAAGGGAATATAACCCTTAGACCCGATAAAATGGCCCTTTCGTATTGCAATATTTATCAACGGGCCTTTTTAAACGAGCTATTGGACGCCGACTGCACATTGACACTGCGAAAGTTGCAACGTATCTACCACAACAAATACCTGCAGAAGATCAGCTTGCCCACCATCGCTAGATATGTCGACAACTTCAAGTATAACGTCAAGTTTGCAGTGGCCAAAGAGAAATATAAGGGAAATCGAGAATCAATTAATCCGAAGTAATTGTTTTTTACATTTTATTGTGACACATTTCATCCAGACTTGCATGCTTATTTAACTATTACTTATCACCCAAAGAATTTCAGGAAAAATTAGTTATTTTCAATGTTGTGCAGATTATTATCAACACACGAGTGAAGTGCAAGTATGTCAACCAGAAGACGGATAATCAGGAATCGGACGTGTGCTACGAAAACAAAGAGTACAATGTGTTGTTGGGTGCCAACAAGGAGAGGGTTTTGACAGCTATGCTCAGAGAAAGTTTCGGGTTCAACGGCGAAGAGATTCTCGATGCTATTAGTGATTGTGCTAGAATCTACTATCCGAATAATGGTGGAGACCAAATTTTTGTCATTGGTCCGGGTATTCCATGGGTTAGGAAAAATCTAAACGACCTCTACTGCATTACATACGCAAATGTAGGGGGCTACATGAAAAAAGACTACGGAAATATTGATTTTCGTCGGTCGATTGCAAACCACCTCAATCAAGGCGATTTCTACGCTATCGATGGGTTCTACAACACCATATACTTTATGGCACCTATCGTGCATCTTTTAAAAAATGTGGTGAAACACGTCAAATCTGTGAGCCACACTTGCGTCACTTCGTTATCGGAAATGATTTCCATTGAAATTAAACAGTTGGCTAATGTGTGTCCGAGTAGGTATTTCAGGAAAGTTGGGAGTTTCGCCGAGGCTTTGTCATCTGGGCTCAAACTTATGGAGTTGGAAAAGAACAAAGGCACCTATAACTATGTATCGGACCAAGTACGATTGGTCGATATAAAGGGATTGTGCAAATACGATATCGATGCCGGCAATTTACCACTGAAAAATAAAAAGTGCCGTGACATCAACTATTGTAAACTCACACCCAGTGATGTGTCATCTTCGTTGGACAACGACGACATTGAGAATCAAAATCCAGTCAAGTTGAAGCTCGAAGACTGCGAGCATTTGTTCGCCAACAAAACTGCTGTTGCTACACGTAAAAATTCTATCGACTACGAGTCTGCTGAGTTGCTCAGTGATTCCATAGTTTATCGCAAGTTCAAGTATACTAGCGAGAACCACACTTCTGAATCGTCTTTTTCAGTAAACACCGACGAGCCTTCAACTTCAACCATAATAAGCAATGACAAAGCAGGCAAAATCATGGAGTTAGATCTGTGTTGTTTTCTATCATTCAAGTTATATCTCTCAGACGAACCTACTTCGTTGTCCGGTACAATTTATGTTGACGGTATTTATGCTAATTTTTCTTAAACTATCCGCTATTAAATGCATTTAATATTCTATGCATCTATGATTTTGGTGTAATTTATTAAATGTTGTAAAATTGAAAATGTTTTTGGTGGAAATTTTAAATAAAGTGGCGAATATAGTTAATAAATATTAGAAATGTGTTATTATATTGAACTAATATTTTCTATAGCTCTTTTATTATACACCGCCAAAATTACGGTGGAATATATTTTTCAATTTTTATGTCATATTTTCGTAATAATCAAAATGTCCAAAATTAATGTTATTTGATTGTGTCAAATGACCCACAAAATTCAAGATAGAGTCAACTTGGATTTAGTAACGTAAGATTTTTTAAAATCTATTCACAATTTAAGTCCAAAGTCGATACTATTGTAACCAACATTTAAGTACGTTGGATAATTGATTCCAATATTTAGACACAGATCCTGACAATAAAACAATTCACTGTTGTGTATGTGGAAAAACAATCACCCAAAAAGTCCTGACGAGTGCGTGTGACGTGAAAGTCACGACAATGACCAGAAATGACAATAACAAGGAGAATGCGACCATGCTTCAATTTTACGACCAACTCACTGATCTAGACCTCCAAACGCTAGACAACATGCTAAACAACAGAAGACTGTGTGTCCCCGAAGAACACAACCTACACTCAGAGGACTACTCAATGGCAAATGTCCAACTCAACTGGATAAATGAAGCTCGGCGAAAATTAACCATCCAACGGCCCAATTTACCGCCATCAACCTTTAGACTATACCTACAGAGTTTGGTGAGACCTCAAAAATCCATATCGATATTGCTAGAAAACAAAGTGGTGAACTCGTTATTGGTGGAACCTCCTAAAAAAGGGTTGCAAGTTATCTCGGTCTTTGGTTATGATCGGACCAAAGACAGGGCATTCTGCTGGAGAGTTGATGAAACCGACAAAAAATGTACCGAAATTGTAAACTATTTGCCAAACTCTCGTATTTCTAGACAAAAAACAAGACGACAAAAAATTTGCTTCAATTGAAATTAGAGTTGGGCAACAAAGCAACCACAGTCCCGAGCCTACTTCCCATTCTTCCCCACCCCAAGAAGCTCCCGAAGAAATCACACCGCAAAAAGCTGAGTTCAACGACTTTCTCTCCAAACTGAAATCGGTTTGTCTCACTCCTTTAGACGTCAGTTACCATCAGTACTACAACGTGATCTTGTGCGATATTATGAAGCAACAAAAGTCCATGCACTACACGGTGATACCTGAGTTTATCGAACGAAACAACCTCAAAATTAATAGGTTAATAATGGATCTGCCCTGTAAGGAAGGTCGGAAAAAAGAGGACGCCGTCAACCACATCCAAAAGACATTCAATGAAAACAACATGCTGATTGATCAGTACAATTTTTCCAAACCCAAACCTCACCCAGATATCGCTGCTACTAACAACGAGGGTGCGTTACGTTGGTTTCGCATATAGTTAACATTAAAATAGGCAAGGTTATATTGAAAACCATCGATAATCTCATTGATCGTTACAATCTGAACACTTCTCCAACAGACAACGCCAAAATCAACGGCGAAAATGACTTGGATACCGAAATGACTTTCGGCGCCTTTCTCGACTTCGTTGAGGGAATTGGGGCTGATATAGTCACTGTGGAATTTGACTCATTCGGCAAACGAATGCTGAGAAAAAGCAAGCCTGTCAATTGGAAAGTTTGAGTACTATAACATTTTTAATGGCCTCATTACTGAATATAACGCTCACTGCTCTCTGTGTTAAACAAACCAAGCACTTAAATTGGGGCTGGGCGGGGTGCGATTTACGAAGTATTTAAAATCCAAAGTTACCATACACTTTCGTCCCCACTCAATACTAAACCTACGTTATAGACATTCTTTTGACAATGAACAACAATTAGACTCTTAGTTGCTAGATGTAGTTATTAAATTTTGTTAGGTTTGCAACGTTATTTTCTCGCCTTTATTTTTTTCACGCCCGATCATATTTATAAAATTCACCATTAGATTTATCACTTTAGACAATATTCAAAAACGGTCACTCTGTTTTGCGTGAAAAAATTAATTTTTAAATCTTCATTACATTGTAATTGTATTGGAAAAGGATTAATACAGAAACTTAATGAAATAACAAAAATGAGGATGAATCGAGTGTCGTTCTCTTCTTGTAAGAGTCGAAACTAGCGTTACCGTATTATTTTTAAGTGAACGTTTCATTTAGCTATTTTATTACATTGCATACAATTGTTTAACTTGAAGTTTTTCAATAAATAGTACAAGGTTGTGCTTAACTTGATAACTTTATTGTAGCATTCACCAATTCAATGATGTATATCACTTGTTGACAACCCATTTATTAGCTTAGTTACTGTGAAAGTTGTTTATACCAATAAATAAACTAAAAATCTCACGTTATGACGCAAACTATCGAACTTAACCGACAGTACATTTCTCGTTGTTTCGCTCAATGATACTTAAATGATCAGTTTATTTAATTTACAGCCATTGTTGAAATAGTGCATAATCTAAAGGGGTTGTTAGTTTGTCAAAAATACAAAATCCCCAATCTCTTGTTTATTTTGTGCGCAGGCGCGTTAAAAGAGCGGGAAAATATCACAGCAGAATGTCCTTCTCAGCGTACCTGAACACCTACTGCGAAAAGCACAAGATGCCCAATCAAGTTAACCACATACACACCCAAGTGTTGTTAGGCGTGTTTGTGTAGATTGATGAGTGGGTCGATGGCGGCGCAGACAAAGTAAATTCTCTCTACAGCACTCTCACAGAGATTGACAACCAAACACTGGCGTCTGACAAGGTGAGTGAACCCATGTGTAAGTGTTAATGTTGTTGCGACTCACAGATCAAACTCAAGACGTCGTGTATCAACCATGTGCTGAAATTTGGCGACGTGCTTTCACCACCTTCACTAAGTTATAGCAGCAATGATAACTGATTAGTAATGCATGTGAACAGATAAAATATGCGCCGAAACAAAGGAGCTTTTGAAAATATTGTTCGTGCTAAAGTCCCACCACAATGGAATTCAAGTTTTGCTCAGCAACCGCACGTCGCTACTTTCGAATTTGCAAAACCAGTTGAGCACCCTCAGAAGACAAAAGTCCTTGTTGTGGATCCACCCCAGTTGCAAAAGGTGGTTTCACTGTGTAATGCAAACTTATTTTATTGTAGGAAATTCATGGAAATGGTCAAATGCATGAACACTATCATAAAACACACTGTGCAATCAACGGATGAAAATGAAGAACAACGTTTGAATGTTCATTGTCAGTCACATCGTTATTGCTACTTTTAGGAGTGTCGATCAACTTGGAAAATGTGAAACCCGCAGTGTTGCTCGATAGAAACAGCTTCACCGGAACAGTAGCAGTTTCATTCGTTCAATAGTGTTGAGATTTTAAAGATCGAAAAATTGGAAACTCTCACTTCGTGTATACTGTCGCTTCGAAATTTGTCAGAAGTGTTCACTCAACTCAATGAAGTGATAGGAGAGTCACAACAAACGTCAGTTGACGTCGATAGATAACTATATTTTTAAGATGTGTCATTGCTGCGCAAAAATCATATCCACAGTAAACAAATCTCTAAAGATTTAGTTTGAGTTCGAACGTGAATTCGTAAAACTCGCGTATTAGATGCCAATGCGGATAATCAAAGCAAGCACAAATATCACCAATACAATGCCACCGATGACCGACATTGCGATCATTGCTCGCCTGTAACGATAGTAGTTGGCCGAATTTGGTTTTCTAAATGAAACAGTTGAGATACTAAAGATGAACGAAAATCAATATTTACAGACAGAAGAGTTCGTCCAACACCCACACTGGATTTTGGTTACTTTCGCATTGGTGATTGGCGTAGTCGTAGGTCATACAGAAGGTGCCATTTCCAATGTAATTGGGATCGCATTCGCAAGTGTAATAGCCGACGTTGTTGCTGCACACAGCATTTGGGTCACACACATTGATAGTTTCACATTCATTTACATCTAAATATCAATAAATCTATTAAATGTATTGTATGATTATTACCTTTGAGAGTGGATACATTGACAATGGTTAAAAGGACATTTGAAGCAAATGTGTAGTTAGATTCAATGCTCAAATTTGCATTGTTTACCAAGGCCTCCCAAGTATTTAGGACAAGTTCACTCAAGTCGAAAAACTTGTATTCCGTATATATTTTATTGTAACTAACAGCCATTGATCATCTATAAAAAATCATAAATCTACCTTATTAATGAAGATTCGATAGTGATGAGGGATGAGAACGACGTAAATAAAGGCTCAATCTAAAATTTAATGTTATATACAGCTGTGAAGTATGCGATACCATTTTTTTGAAGTTTTCCAATAAGACAGTTGATGCTATGAGTAGTATTAATAATGAACTTAAAATCATGCTAATTACATGTATTTTGAGAAGATAGCATGTAGGTGTCACTGTTCACAGTGCTGTTTAATGCAATGTTCCACTCTTGGTAGAAGCGTGAGAATACTAAAAGAGCCAATTCATTCTTATTTGATTATTTAGTAAACGTACATGTGCACATTCCATAGATTTTCTCAACATTTGGTCGTTTGAAACATTCACAAGTTGAATTGGTGGTGTTAAGAGAATATGAAAAATTGCTGAAACATTGGTCATAGTCTAATAATGGTTAGATCAAATGTGTGGTTAAAGTGTAAACCTATATTGCTGATGATTTGTGTTATGTTCAGAGGGAAGTCGGAGTCTTGAGTTAAAAGTCTCTTTGCTATGAAGTTGTCGGTGACAGTAGGGTTGTACTCGTTGGTAGCGATGTATATGGTCAAATTTATCAGCGTGGACCCGTTGCTAAATTTAAGCTAAAGGTAATGTCGTTCGACACAACTTACGTTAACTGGTTAATGCTTGAGCACAGTGATGTGAAAGTGCCGTCAAGTATTTGAACAATCTAGTCATTTATTATATAACGGAGTTTTAAAAATTCAATGATTTACGTATGAATTGACTCGCTCTATGAATTCCACCGTGTCGAGCTCAGTCATGTTGCTGTAATTGGCGCTATACTGGTTGAAAGTTGATAGTAGATAGGTGACACTAGCGTATTCTAAAAGGTTGACAATTTAGCATAACTATATTTTTGCGTAAACATTGTCTTTTACCCTGATCTGAACATTCATACGCTGATACAATTGTGTTACACATGCATCTGCCGACTGTGGTGGAGCAATCAGGTTCAGGGTTGCAATCTTCATTAATGTCAGTTCTAACTAACAAATTGTTATAACTACCTGATGTGGATGACGATGAGACTGCTGAGCTTGACGAAGAACTTATTATAGAGCTCGAACTTACTGAAGAGCTTGATGAAGAGCTTGGTACTGAACTAGAGGAGATTGAGGAACTTGAACTTATTGACGAGCTCGGCAATGAACTAGAGGAAATTGAAGAGCTCGAACTTATTGACGAGCTCGGCAATGAACTAGAGGAGATTGAAGAACTTGACGAAGAACTTGACAAAGAACTAGAGGAGATTGAAGAGCTCGAACTTATTGAAGAGCTTGACGAAGAGCTTGGCAATGAACTAGAGGGGATTGAAGAGCTTGACGAAGAGCTTGGCAATGAACTAGGGGAGACTGAAGAACTTGACGAAGAGCTTGGCAATGAACTAGAGGAGATTGAAGAGCTCGAACTTATTGAAGAGCTCGGCAATGAACTAGAGGAGATTGAAGAACTTGACGAAGAGCTCGGCAATGAACTAGAGGAGATTGAAGAACTTGACGAAGAGCTTGGCAATGAACTAGAGGGGATTGAAGAACTTGACAATGAGCATGGCAATGAACTAGAGGGGATTGAAGAACTTGACGAAGAACTTGACAAAGAACTAGAGGAGATTGAAGAACTTGACGAAGAGCTTGGCAATGAACTAGAGGAGATTGAAGAACTTGATGAAGAGCTTGGCAATGAACTAGAGGAGATTGAAGAACTTGAACTTAGTGAAGAGCTTGATAGAGAACTAGAAAGTGTGCTTGAAGTTGAAATTATTGATGAACTTGGTGCTATTGATGACGTCGAGAGGGAACTAAACAACGAGGAACTCGAGGATGCTGCTACAGGAGTGAACACCAGCCCTGGAACCACTCCAAATATAACAGTGGCTGTATAAACAGACACGTGCGATTTGAAGACGTATAAAAGTTGGACACATATCACATTTATGAAGATCCAAAATAGATCATCATGTTGCATCCGTTCGAGTTGTTGTGGTTCTAAGTTAACCACAGGTTTGGCTACTGACAGTGCTACCAGCAGCGAACAAAAGACAACTATAACTTTAATTAAAAACGGTTTTAACACGACAAAGCAGATTTTAAATTAACACAAGAAAAATGGTCACGCCGCTGGAAAAAAATGTCCGTATGAATGGATCTTACTTTTACTAAAGCCTGACATAAACATTGTTTTTTGTTCGAAAAAGTTTCAACGCTCACTCTTATATAGTTGCTGAGGGATTTTACTTTAACAAATTTGATCGTTTCCAGTAAATGTGGCAGTTTTTAGTGTTACCTAAGAATCAGCAGCCATGAATGGATACTTCGTCTGCGTGTTTACAGCCGAGCTCAAATTTAATTAACATGTAGACCTTTATTTATACTTAATGACTTTGGCATATTTTAACTGTTAGTACTGCATTAAAATAGCATATTGTTGTAATATTATACATTTAGTAATGAAACTTCACATATTATATATATACTAGCGCAAAAGCCCGGCTTCGTCTTAGCTTCCTTGCCCGTTGCCTACGGCAATTGTTTTTATTTTTTATATGGCCTCACTTTATTTGTAGTTTTCTCATAGTTATTTAACTGC
>JAOPJI010070383.1:0-10617 GCA_027122695.1 Merluccius productus | reverse complement strand
ACATATATAGTGCAACCTGAAAGAATGTTGGCAATGCAGATGATGAAAGAATACTTTCCAGCATTTTCTGTTCCTTGTTCTTATGTCTGCGTGTGTGTGTGTGTGAGTGTGTGTGTGAGTGTGTGTCTTCATTGGTTGCCCAGAGTTAGGGTAAGGGTTAAGAGTGATTCCTCAACAGCTTCCCTGTCATTTCCTTGTCTGCCTGTGTGCGTGTTAGATTGTGTGTGTGTGTGTGTGTGTGTGAGCGATTGTGTGTGTGTGTGTGTGTGTGTGTGTGTGTGTGTGTGTGTGTGTGTGTGTGTGTGTGTGTGCCTACAGGTATGCAGTCTCTTCCCAGTACGCCTCAGAGCAGACCTGCAGCCTACCCGTTATATTTGCAATGCTTCTACTATATATAGAGCTACACTCACTCCACCACATACAGACCTACACTTCAACATTCAAGCATCATGCACCTCGAGAGGAGAAAATAGACAAATTAGATAACCATCATCATCATCCTCATCTTCCATGTGTTGTAGAGGCTAAATAGACATAGACAGAGATAGCAAATCATAGCCCTTCACTTGATTTAAGTGCACTGTTGATAATTCTAACAGCTAGGCTAATGGTCAATTGAATTGGTAAAATGTTAATACTTAGATGTTTAAAAATTAGATGTCTACTTAGATGCTTAAAATACAATAATAATATCAATGTTTCTCCTAGCTTATATGGTAGCCTCTATCTGATCTGTTTCAAAGCAAAGCGACAAGTGATATGTTGATCACAATAGTCCCCACAATACAACATAGTGTGTGTTTGTGGACCAGAGAAGCAGTGCTTTTGTCTTCATACTCAAACCGTATGGACCGTCGCCGCCGATGTGATGGTGAGAGAAGCCGTGTTCTGCCACATGGCTGGAGAGAGGCACAGTATGGTTGGATAGCTGTCTTTCCATTTCACTGCATTTAATCAGCGCAGCGCTGGAGGACTCTCCGCTCCCACCATCACACCTCCTACACAGCGGGACCGACTGCAGCAGACCCGAGGTAGAAAGTCTGTGTAAGCACACATGGTGGAGGAGGTGGTGGTTTAACAAGGGGGGGGGGGGGATATCACATTCTCGATGTGGAACTGAACATTTTTAACCGGTAGTAACCTTTAAAATGCCCACACAAGATGAGATCGCATCCAATAGCGGAACATCCAATCAAGGAACAATTATAACCGTTACACTCCTGGTAACCATGGCATCTGTCATACCACAGGCCTGGGTAACCAGCGTCCCTGTATGGCAGCCCTCTCACAGCTAGCGGTGCACATAATGGAAGAGTGGTACGTGCCAATCCATGCGGATGAAGGGCTGCCGTCGAGGCGGTTGCCTATAGCCACGCTGATACGTGCTTGACTGAAAGCTTCGCTTAAAGCCATCAACGACGCAACCCGTGATAGCGGCAGGAGGGTGTCTTTGGTGGCAGCAGGGAGGAAAGGGAAGGGGGGGTCGCATGGGAAGGGTGGGAGAGTTTCTAGAGGGATTTTGCAGATGGTTTATCTCTCTCCGTCTCTCTCGCTCTTACTTTCACTCTCGCCTCTCTCCTTTCATTTCCATCTCCCGCAGTTTAGTATACCCGCCCCGATGCTCCATTATCGCCGTCCCCCTGGTTCATTTTCTTCTCTGTATTGCTCACGGTCCCCGAGGGGCTCTCACAGCCTCAAAGCCAGCGCTCCAGCGCTCCTCTACCTCTCCTCGAGTTTGGGGGCAGCTTTTGATTATGGAACTAAATTATCAGGGGAATACCAAGTGAAAATGTTCACCTTTTGAGGTGCGGGGGCCAGTTATGGTAGAGAATAATGATGTGTTGCGGTACTATGACAAATACATTACTGCATAACAAATCTAAAAATGGCCTCAGGGAGAGTACCCAAAAAAATGCACATTATAATCATTTTTCCATGATTCTGCCTTCCTGATTTTCCATTTCATGTTCACTTACTGAATATTTGAATGCAAACACACACACACACACACACACGCACAAACTCCCACCCTTGATGTGCATAACAGATTACACTGACATACTGTCGTACCGTTTTCTTGCGAGGACATGCCAGCAGATCTACACGATTTTTTCCAAATCCTTCAAATGCTCCGTTTTGATGTTGATTAATTTACTTAGAAAGATTGCGATGTGCAAAATGTGTGACAGCCCAGACGGAAACACATTAAGCCAAAGCTTCAAAGGGACGGGAGCATTGTCGATTTGCACACTCACACACTCCTGCATCCAGAGGGTATGGGCAACACTGAGAGATGCTACCCCGCCATTTTCAGTCGTTTATTGTGACAGCAAGGCAAACATTTCATTGCACTCGGATTTCTTCACGGGGGACATCTGTATTTTACCGACATTTTCGGTGATACAAGAAATGTCCATTTGTGTACACAATAACAACGATGATAACCTATCCTATCTGTTGGTCCATTGACATGATAGGGAGTTAGTTGTACATTGTATTGTATTACAGATACTCTCTCATAATACCGTACCCTACTTCTGCTTGGAAGGAGTGACGGCCCCAGTACCATTATCTTCGGTCAATGTTAAAACTGTGTGCTCTATTAAATAAAATCCAGTTGAAAGACCATACAAGCCATAACCAACAATTGACTACATGAGGGAGGCTAGCACTGATTCCTAAAACATAACACTGGAAAATGCAGTGAGATGTAACATCCTATTTTAGCCTGGTATCAGGCTGAAAATCACACGTGTGCATGCGTGCACACACACACACACACACACACACACACACGTGCAGGCACGCACGCACACACACATACACTTCTCTCCTCTTTCCTTGTTTCCATGGCGCCCCGATTGAGGTCAAGCAGCTATTTTTTTTCATGAGGTATGCACATGTGCCTGGAATCAACAGACACATGCTGTTATCCACACAGTCTCTCACGCCGTTGGTAAATAGGAGGATAGCATAGCGGCAGCATAGCAACACATGCTAAGATGCGTTGGATACTACTCATGCAGACACATGGGCCTATATTGCTGCAAGCTACACTCACTCACACAGTTGCATGCGGATTGCACAGCCCACAGAAGCACACGACATTTCACTCGGCTCCGCGGGCACATTAGTAAGCATGACCGATGCAACAAAAGATAAACAGAGTGAGGAACTGCAGTCAATAACAACCACGGCAGATTAAGGGAGGCACGACTTGACAAGACCGGCCATGTCTCCGTCACGGCCATAGGAAAGAGAATGGTGTTTATTACCGGTATGTAATACACAGTACACCGTTATCTCCTTTATGGCCCTGAGCTTTTATAAGGGTGGTTTCAGAGGCCTAGAAGGTTAGCCCATGGAAGAATCTGCATTACCTCCATTATAATAGAGAGTTAGGATGTTAAACCAACACTGTACACAACAATACCACCGGAAGATAATTTAAACAGTCACATGTCATATCCAAGCTATTATTATACATAAAATAAATGAAAACGATAATATTAATATATATAATAACGTTTAATACCTACACAGTCTAATTAGTGGCTGGACTGAAACAATATGTCGCTTTCATTCATCCTTATCTTCTCTGCTGTTGTTTGAACCGAATGCACAGAATGGACCTGTAATTACTAAAACAAAAACAAAACAAACAGTAGAGCTTATATGTATTTACTGCCATATCCTATGACACGTATTTGTCCACACAGCAAGCATGTATAATTTCCGCCCATAGTGTTTGCCACAGCTGTGGCTATCTAGTTATACACTGTAAACAAGCAGAATGTGACCTAATGGACAGACAAAAATACACACTTTGTGTGTTTGTGTGTGTGTGTGTGTGTGTGTGTCTCCTCCCTGTCACAATCAATGGGGATCTCCCCCTGAGGTGCGCTAAGTGAGCAAGGTCTCTGCTGGGATGATTGGTTGGGATCTGGCCAGAAGCCGAGCGGCTGTGCTCTAGCTATCGACTGACTCTTAATTTCCTGTGCTTCATATCCCCACTTGCCTGTTCAAGGGGGGAAGACAAAAAGGGAAAACCCATCTATAAACGGTGTCAACGATCTGTATGAATAACAAATCCGGTGTTTGCATTTTAACCAATAACCCGGTGCTTAAGGCCCGAATAACACAGTAGCGGAGAACCCCTTAATCTTGGCTTGAACTGGCCAGGGTTGCGGTCGTTGAATCCTGCTTAACCTCCGGTTGACACAGGGATCAGTTGGGAGTCGGGTGAGTCGTCTCAGTGTCAGCCATCTCAGGGCGGCGTCACTAGAACACTCACCATTGATCTAAATAGGACTCTGGTCGCATTTATTATTCAGACCACACAGGTCACTCCCTGTACGTCTCCTCGCTCCACTCCAGCGATCCAGAAGATGGTGGAAATCGACTGTTTCGACGTCTGTCTGTCTGTATGGCTTTTCTGTGATCCATCAGCCGCCCTGAGCTACAACGTCAGCAGATTGGCTGATGACACTTATGATTAAGGGACCGTCAAATCCGCAATGCTAGGATCGTCGAGGCTTTAAGTCTTTCATCCCGTGCAAAAAATTGTGACAACCCAAGACACACACACGCACACACACACACAAAGCAGCACAACGCTAGGGTCAAGTAAAAGACAGAATTATCATACCATAAAATTGGCATAAAGGCTTCATCACACCATCTGCTAGTTTCCTGAAGAAAAATCTCTCTCACTCTCTCTCTCGCTCTCTCTCGGTCTCTCTCTCTCTCTCTCTCTCTCTCTCTCTCTCTCTCTGTCTCTCTCTCTCTCTCTAAATGTTGCCTGGTTTGTAGAGTGCTAGAATGGTGTCTGTGCAGACGAGGAAGGAGAGAATAGACCACCCTCCCCTAACAAGCCTATACAACATATATGCCTATACAACACTATGATGTGTAGTAGAGCACAGTACGCCTGGGGGTGGAGAAGAAGAGTGGTGGGAGAGGGGGGGCAAAGGGCTGTCGGTGTCTGTCGTCAGCCAGGGATGCTTTTTCAGCCTGCCAAGTCAAATGGGCTGCCGTTACGATCAATAACGTTAAGGGAAACAAGCAGGCTGTAATGTATGCCTTCCAGCTGGTTCAGCTGGCTGCTGGGGCAGACTGGCCGGGAAACTTAGCGCCAAATGATCGGCTATTCATTACTGACGCTTTGGGCCCAAATCAACGCAACCTTTATTGATTATTGGAAAACAGGGATCCTGCATGAGAAACTAAGATCGTGCCACTGATGATATGGCGTATCAGGTTTTTCAAGATTCAAGAGCTTTATTTGTCACACACATACATAATGTACAATGAAAAAAACAACAACAACAACAACAGTAACAGTATTTACAATGAAAAAGAAGCAACAACATTCACAGTAAAATGAAGCACTACCACCAACACTATTTGCTTGGATCTGCTTAGGGTCTGCTTTGACCAGATTGTAGGGTTTGTAGGTCAAACATCCAGTCATTTTCATGCAAAGGGACATGGATGACTCAGCATCGCCGACGTGTTAGGACCCCGAAGACTTGTTACTAGTGAGCGTATGAGGTACCGACACAGGGTCACGGTCACTTGTTTTGCTAATCCCAATCCTATTCTTTCTGGGTCACTTGTCTGGCCTATCGGATTAGACACGAGCCAAGATGGAAAGCCCCGTACTAGAGACAGGTGGAAATGCGCCCCCCCCCCCACTCCCCACACAAACACACACACACACACACACACACACACACACACATGTTGTTCTTGTTGTAATAAAACACATGGCACTCATTATCAGAAGGCTAAATTAATATGCATTTAGTAGTAAGAGAAATTTTAGGAGGGATGAATCGTTAAACGTTGATCGTGATTATCAAATGTGTTGTGGCCATTCCCCACACGGTCCCTCCGTCAAGTAGACTTAAAATGATTGAACGATTATGACACTCGAGGCTGAAAATGTATCCTAGAAGTAGTAGTGTCTCTACTGTCTGACTTTAAAGCAGAGCTTCTGCGTCATTCCTGTCCTTCAGATACAAGTCAAGTAGAAATCCGCAAAGTGCAGGCCACTGCATGACATATCTGTTCAGATTTGCCTTAAGTTTCAAGCCAGGCAACTTTTAAACTAAAATATGTTTTATTTACTGTACTGACAGTGGGAAGAGACACTCAAGAGATGTCGCGAACGTCAGTCGGCAGTCTGCTGCTGGGACTGAGTGAAGTGGGCATGAGTCACATGCCCACTTCACTCAGCAGAGTGTGAACCTGGCTGATGAAATGCGTAGGTAGGGATGCAAGGTTAAGGTCCTTTTAAAAAAGGAGAGAATAGAAAATGAAAGTGATGGATCCTGGACGCTATACGACTGGATCGCGTCTTTGTCAAACATTGCCCCCGTCTCTGCTGTGGTCAGTCGAAGCCTTATAGAACACTTTGCTGATACAGAGACAGGCAAAATAAAAAGTAGCAGGCAAAGTGAGAATCACAAAAGTCGAAAAGAAGGGTATATAGAGGTGTGACTCCGTTACAGACCCAGCAGCTCTTGTGCAGTTAGATTCTGCATTTTATAATGCTACTACTGCCTACATGCTACATGAGGCAAGCAACCAACCACAGAGCAGACAAACTGCTTCCTGTTTATACCGGCACGCGCATGCCCAGTGTACGTGAATGGTCATGTGATATGCGTTTTCGGGCGTGGGAGTATGGACGGAGATTCTTTCTGAAGCGGTGCTAAAACGCTAGTGAGGACGGAGATCATTCTCATTTTAAACCGCCATGCAAAACTGAAAGTTAGTGTGGATGTAGCGTTAGCTAAGCCACTCCAAGGTCATAGCCATCAGACTTCCAGAGCAGGCTGTCTGAGCACCCAAGCTGTTCATGTCAACTCAATATTCAGCATTCACTGAATGGAAAACCCAGTTGCATCATTTAGCAAGATTGACTAAAAGAAAAGTAAAACATGAATCAATATTATGAATTAATAAATACATTAAATAATTAATTAGGGCTGCCCCCTAATAGTTGACCAAAAGTTGGTCGATGAGAAGAGTCTTAGTGCGTGGCAGGAAAACTAAAAAAAGCTGTGCCTTGTCAAAATGAGGTCAAGATCTATATGAATGGAACATGTATGAAACGCTGGGCATTTATTTTGAAATGGCGGACACCGGAAGTGGTGACATGGTTACGGACAGACATTAGCGTTGCGTTTATTACAATAGCAGGTTATGTCGGGCAGGAAATATAAAGTGTGGGATCATTTCGAGAGGGTACATTCACCTTTCATTCGTCGACCTCAAACATGAGTTTTCATTTGAAACCTAATGTTAGCCACTTAGCTGCTCCAACGTTAGATAGCCTAGATAAATATGCGCTATTAGGCTTATCCAAGTGTATTTCTACATTTAAAGGCTAATTATTACGGTTTTGTATTTCTCTGTAATGTAGCACAGTGTTGACAATGTTACTTGTAACGCTTTTCGTAACTATTTCTTCCAACAGAAATAAGATGTGGTGTGCAGGATCAGCCAGTATGTTATACTAAACAACCATTACTCAACTACAACCAAGGGTGTTACTCCAAACAGCTCACTGGACCACACCAACATGTTTTGAGGTAACTAGGGAACAGACTCCAGATGATGACATAACATTTTAAGTGTTTACCTTACGCAGAGGGGTTAGCAAGTTCAAATGTCGTGTAAATGTCGGGTTATAAAACAGCTTGTGCTTTTCAAATGGAAATCACTACCCCCAGCTATGGCCAGATAAATGCCCACAGACAGATGAGGAGACCCAAGCGGCAGCCCCCAACAGTAAATAACATTTCCAGGAGCTGTTGAGATGCATGGGTCAGGAGGATAGGGAAATTAAGATTTTTTTCTCAACTGCTGCCTTGAGCCCTAAATGTCTAATGTCAAAACATGGGGGAAACAAACAAAAGCATGTCATTGTAAAGGGGGGATATACTAGTCATACTCTGATGGACTTGAATCAGGGCCGCCTACCAAATACCGAACCGAGGAGAATTTGAGAATGTAATCTGTGGTTCCCTGATCATTTCCATTAAATTTGCTGTCTTATACTTGATGTTCCACTTTGATTAAACTAATCCTTCTTTTATTCATATTTCTCAACTTAGAAACATAATATCTCACTCAGCAGTAAGTAGTTTGTTTTTCAAATTAATAACAGCATAGGTCTCAAGCTTATTTTCACCTCAATGGAAAGAACCACAGCATACCAATATGACGAAGTCAGCTAAAACCAAGCCCAAGCACCATAGCAAGTGATTTATTATTCAGTTTCTCTTTTACTTGCTGCTCCACTGACTCTGTCCATATCCAACTCACAAACCTTGTTTTGCTTCCTCTTTTTAATCCACCCTGATCTCACGCATGAGAACAAAGCAAAGACCCGTACTAAAACCAGGATAAACAACAACAGATCATGTACAATTACATGATCTGACTTTTTAATCTCAGCTAGTGTGTGCTTTACGCACACTAGCTAGCCAGAGGCAATGTAATGCAAGCAGGGCAAAAGTGCCCAATTGAAATGAGTCATCATCCACATTCAGCAATGACGCATTGAGCATCCGGGAGAGGACCCAAAACCTTGTACCGTTACTCCAAACTCTCCATAACGTTCAAGAGGGAAGATCAAGAGAGAGCCAGAGCCAGAGCCAGAGCCAGAGCCAGAGCCAGAGAGAGGCACACAGTTAGATCAATGGGTAATTACGCAGCAGGCTGCTCCGCGTCATGCTTCCATCAGCAGTTATTGACAGCCCACGCTGTGAGTTAGATAAGGAGACGGAAATACTGGCAATCCAACGGCTGATCCCTGGGCATCTCTCCCTGGAAGAGGAGAGGGGCACTACGGTTCAACAAATAAAGACATTGTGCCCTGGTTTGAGGTAAGAAGACCCCAGTATGAACGACAGAGAAAAAAAGCCAGATTGATTCTGTCAGTCTTTCCAGGGATGGAGGGCGATGGTAAATTGAGGCAGTTCACGCATAAGCAAATAGTCGTTATTATTCCTGCCCACTGCAACACCCACACAATGTGTTTGTCCCCACATCCTCCAGAGCAGTAGAGACAATGCTTGGTTTACAAGTGAAAACACCCCCTTGGAAAGAACTAGAACCTTGTATAAAAGGTGAGTCACATGCCTACATTCGTCACTAAAATGTTCAACAATGGCTTGCCATTTAAGTGTTACGTAAAGATGCAAATTAGGTAAGGTTTTTTTTTAAATTTAATTTCTATTCATTTCCACCATCTTGCTTTCCCAGATGTTGCTATAGGAGGAGAGGAACACACACACCCTCCCAGCTGCACTGCATATCACACAGACCAGCTGAACCTGACCATGGCTCTGCATCACGGGCAAAACCGCACACAACAAAATGGTCACAATTGAAAGCCTTGAGCAGGTTTACAATGTACTGGGTTAGTTACCGTTAACCACCGAGGTATAACACCTATCCTCACTAAAACATAAGAGTAATAAGAAAATATAAGAAAAATAAAATAAAATACATCAACATAAAGAAGCAGTTAAAACACGGGCAGTGGAGTGCTAGTACTATGGTGTTCTGCCTCCTTGCCAGAAGGTTCTGGGTTCGATCCCCCAGGATGTCCGCAGTTTACCTAAGCATCATTGAACTCACTCAACTCAAGGACTGCTGGCATAAACAACAGCCTGGGCACTGGGATACCCCCACCCATGATCAGATGCCACTGCTTTTTCTTTTGAAACATACAAGCATAATCGGACTCTGTAAGAAGCAGACTGTGTGTGCTATGTCATGCATGGGCCCACGTGAAGTGTATACCAACCTGACCAATCGGACCTCAGTATTGTAGCCCACATGTTTCAGAGACGCTAGGGTTTCTCTCCATATACCAGAAAATGAGACAAGAGGTTCCTCTTGGTTATTCATTATTTTTGCAACGCCTGGATATGAAGGGCTTTTCTGGTTCATAAGAGAAGCAGCTGTGGGAAAATGAATATGACCGGAGAAAGAACAACATTTGGTTGGAGAAGGGCACTACTGAATAATGCATCTGTGTTGTGCTGTTCAGCAGTCTCGTGACAAAAGCTACGCCACCTCTCCGTTGAGGAGGGAACGGTTTCCTCTAATTTCATACGAATGTGCAACGAGCAGCATGTTAGGCGACTCAAATCAATCTCAATATGCCAGCGAGGCAAAAAAAAGTTCCTACATTCACATTAATTCTCATGTCCAATGTTACTACACAGCCACACTTGTCCCTCACTGGGTTTTTTTGATTCATGAGTCTGAAAAAATGGTGGCTCTCCCTCATGGACTTGTCCAAGTCAGCACTTTCTCCTGGCCGGGTCTCCTTGAAATACAGCTCTGGGCACCAACGGACTGGACTTCCTCAAGCACACCACAAACATGATGATTTGTAACTGCGAAAAAACACTCTGAACAACACTAGGTATTTGACATCATCTGCCATTAAAACAATTGATGGATAACACAGTACAGTATACAGGCAAATAATAATAATAATAATAATAGTAGGCTATTACACACACACACACACACACACACACACACACACACACACACACACACACACACACACACACACACACACAC
>JAOPJI010070372.1:0-10618 GCA_027122695.1 Merluccius productus | reverse complement strand
TAGCCCGGCTTCCGACTCCGCCCCTCACGCTGTGATTGGTCTGACCGATTTTGTGTTTCCAGCACCAAAAAGCCGACAGAGCAGTGCTAGACCCACCTGGCTGCCAAATAAATTTGCTGCCGCTAGGGGGCGTCTAGATTTCTAGGCTAGAGGTTTGCCACAACCAAAAACAATTAAAAAGAAGGCCTGTGCATGCTGATGCAAGCACATCCCAATGTGCAGGAAACTAAGCTTCCCAGGATACTTCATTTGGAGTCACTTGGAAAGGTCCCTGATAAAGTATTAGACTCCGGATGCAGAGATGATGCTCCAACTCCACAAATTTTGAAGAACATTTTGTGTTGTGAAAGAAAATTTAAAAGATGTCATACAAATGAACTTATTAGCCTACAGAAAATGGTGGATTTGAAGACTAACAAAGACAGTGAGGTACTGCAGAAGGTCTTGATGCACCCAAAAGGAGTCATTATTTGGTTTTCTACAAAAGATGCAAAATGATCATCCATAATTCACCTGGATGCTAACAGAAGTATTGTCTGCACCATTCTATGTGTATGAATTGGTTGTCAGAAATCCATCAAAGGGTGCATTCCCTCTACCTGTGCCAACATATGAAACTTGTGACCACACAGCCTCAGTCCTGTATTTCTTACAGGCATTTAAGAGAGACCTTACCAAAATACATGGGAGGAAATCAGCAAAGAGACCCACGATGATTATTTGTGATGGTTCACTTGTGCTCCTTCAGGCACTTTCTTGGACATTCTGCAGGATAAATCTGGAAGATCTTCTGCACCTTTGAAGTCATCACAGGACAACTCAGCACAGAAAACGTTGACATCCCCATTCTTTATAGATGTCTCAGCCACATAATGAAGAAAGCCAAACATCTGTGCAAGAAAAAGTGAGATTTTTTCTTGCTGCATTTGTCTATAAGGTCATTTTGTGAATATAGGAAATTTAATGAATTGTCTGTTTTCCCTTTAGTGTCCCAAAGCACTACAGATTAAGTTTTAACTTTTACATCTTTTTTTACTGTAAAGTAAAAGAACGAACCTTTCACTAACCTTTTAATGAAAACGTTTCATAGTTTTCATATTCATATTTTTGGTGAAGCTGTAGTAAGCTATACAGTAATTAACAGTTTATTTGAATTATGTTATCAAGCTGTATTTTGTTACCTATAGCTATCATTGTCATGGTCCCATGTCAGTCCCCTAGCTAGGTTCTATGTTTTCTGTTGTGTCTGTTTGTGGCTGTCTTGTCTATATGTTGTATGCAGTGGGCATGGCTGCTGGCTCCGGCTTCCCATGGGTGCATCAGCCACTTCACTCTCCTACTCTGGTTCCACACACCTGAGGTTCATCAGCAATCAAACCCTGCAGTATATCAACCCTGGTTTTCCACCAACTCATCGCCAGATCGTCAGCTATGCTAACCGAGCTCCACGCCTTGCTCCAGTATTCCGCCACCACAGCTAGTCGGTTCCCCTACCAGACCGACTCTCCTACGGATTCGCCACGAAGGTTGATTGGCCCGTCAGTGCGCCAATACCTTGCCACGGCTCTGTGGTCCACAGCTACCCGCCGACTACCTGGGCTCACCTCCACTACCCCATCCTTAATAAACCCGAGTTTTACCTTGTCCTCTGTCTGCGGCTCTCTGTGTTGTGCGTTTGGGTCCACGGCAACTTAAACCATGAAAATCATTCTTACGCTGCATTGTGCGTGTTACATATACATAAACGTCACATATATGACGTTGTCAAATATTATTTGTAGTGTACCACCCTTTATTTTTGTATTGTGGCTTATGTTGAAATAGGGGACACTTTGTAATCACTGTTGAAATATAAACACAACTACCCAATTCCACCTTTAGGCCTTATACCACCTGTTTATGCTGAGATATTTTAGAACATAGTGGCCCGAAATGTCTGTTTACTGCATATGTACCATAAAACCGAGGCACAATTTATATATGTATGGGATCATTTGCGCTTTCTGCTGTACCTCTCTAAAACCAGCACCTGCTCAAATAACCTTAAATATCCACTTCAGAATTATGTTGGAAGCATGCCACTCCAGATGCACTTTCAGCAAATAATCAGCAATGCTTCTCTTGAGGTGGACGGTGATCCAAATCTGTATTCCTCGCCTACATTCATCCCTGCATTGACTAAGTACTTCTTCCCCCATGCTGTTCATTGGTCTGGTATGATGCTAGGTATGATATAAATTATGTATTCATGAATTAAATGAAATAGTAACTGATATGGTAAAATTGTAGTGAGGTAACCTTGGAAGAAAACAATACATGCTAACAACAATTAACCCTATCGTGTTGTGTTTTCTATGTTTTTATTTATTTATTTACATTTTTTTTAGGGGACATTGGACGCCATGGCTCTGGTCCAGCTTGCCAAAATGTCAGCAGGATGTACAAAACAGTCAGTCAGTTGAAAACGCAGGTAAAAGCTAAAATTAAAATATTTCATAAATAGATTGTGATGTTGTGTCTTGGTGTTTGATTTGCTATGGCTAAGCCATACTGGAAAAATATGGTTGAACTCAGCTGTTGTGTCAATGATGCTGCTTGTCGGTCACTGACAGCACATGTCTAGTTAATAGTGTTAAGGTGTAATAACAAAAGGATATGGATAAAGTGACATCAATGTTTTTAATCCATATTATGTTACATAACTTCACACAAGGCAATTAAACACAGGGCATCATGGAAAAAAGTCAGTGGGACCTGAAATGCAAGGTTTCAGAGAAGACTCACATGACTTTGTGCAACAGTACCAACAGATGCATGATGCCCTGCTGTGTGAATACAGTGACACAGAGTGCACCCAAAAAAAGGTAGGTAAAAAACGAAGAAACAATTATCTCTCTCTATCTCTCTCTGTAGTATATATAGTAGTATAGTATATATATATTTTTTAAATAGATATGTTAGTTTACATATATAGATAAATATGAAGGATGAATATATATATATATATATATATATATATAGACATATGTACAAAGAGAAATTTCTGAAATTGTAATTTAAACTTTTTCAAGAGCTTCTGAGTGGAAAAAGAGAAATGGAAACAAAGATGTCAGAGGCAAAGAGGAGTTTCCCCACTAGCAAAGCCCTTCACATTCAAAGGTCCCAATATCTTTTGATCAAAAACCAATATTGAAGTATAACGTCACCTTTCATTTTAAGCACTATGAACCATTTGGCTTTGTGTGTACAACATTGCAAAAACTATTAATCTATAACTGTCAAACCACTGTAGATGATGAAATTAAATGTCTATTAAAATGTCTAGCCTTAGCTAACCATTAATGACATTTCTATGACATGTACTACCTTACAGTGTAAACACAGCAGTCAGACGTCTCCAAGTGCAACTCCAATGTTATCCGAGGAAGTGCAGAATGAGGAAATTCCCAGGGCCTCAACACAGGTGCTCAACTGCTCTGTAGGCTTTAAACATTTTAAAGGAGTTTTCAAATTACTGTTGTAATGTCTGAGCAAGTAGCAAAAGCAGACTACAGGAACAGTAGTATAAGAGATCAAACTCAAACTTCAAGCAATGAATGAATGAAGGTTTGCCTGAGAGTGGGGGGGACTAGGGTATCAACAATTTGCTCATCAAAGTTCAAGTCAATCATTCGGAAACATTTCCAGAAATGTACACTGTTATTGGACCATGATGATGAAGGCCAGTGGTTCCCAAACTTTTTTCTGTCAGGTCCCCCTTTCATGATATAGGAACAATTGGGCAGCTGGGAGGTTGGACCCAAGAACAGCACCGACTGAGACCAGAGTTAGAACAGTACAACAGTGACTTCCGGTTGTAAATGTGGTGAGCGGACGCACAAGAGAAGGCTCCCAGTCTACTTTTTGCTATATTCGTTTTTTACCAAGCTTTCTTTTCAGTGTTTTTGGCACACCGCCAGTAGTGGGTTTAATCAAGTGTTTGCATTTAAAATGAGCAATTCCAAGCTTGCTAAATCAGGTTGTTGTGCACAAACCCCCACTACACGTGCTGCTACTAGCGCCGCAAGTAAGCCAGCACCGTTCTCAGCTAACAGCCCTCCGACAGCGACAAAAACTTCAGGACCCGGAGCAACCATGGATGCCGCTGTCATTTCTAAGGATCAACTGGCTGCAGAATTTGCGAAGCAGAGAACCACACTAAGGGATGACGTCTCTCGTCTGATTCAAGAATCTACAATGCCATTACAAGCCTCGCTTGACTCACTCCAAACAACAGTGAACACATTCCAACAGGGCCTCACTTCAGTGGAGTCTGTGTCCGGTGATAACTTTGAACGTGTATGCGCTGCAGAGTCTACCATTAAGATGCTCCAAACCCAAAACCAATCTCTCTTGACTCAGCTCGATGACCGAGAAAACCGATCGCGGAGAGCCGATCTCCGTATATTGCACATACCAGAAGGCAGCGAGGATGGCAAGGACCCGGTTAAATTCATGTCGGAGCTGCTGATGCAGGTGATGGGTCCCGATGTGTTCACTGCGCCGCCCGAACTGGAGAGAGTCCCCGACCTTCAGATCTGGACAAAGAAAACCCCTGTGCACATTCCTGGTTTGTTTCTCCAGATTCCAGCAGAAGGACTCTCGGAAGTGTTTCCACAACAAAAGCTCATTCCAAAAACATAATTTCTTCAGCATTACTGTGGTGTGAAGTGGGCGTGGCTTGGCATTGGCTGCAGACAGGGGGGTGGGGTGGCTCAATCGCGGGGACTGATGCAGTTGTGGGTGGTTAAAGTAATGAATTAATGTGTATATACGATGTTGGGCTCTCCCCCAGAGTGAGACTGGGTCCGTGGTCCAGAGAGACGACCGAGAGGACGGGGAATTTATTCATTGTCTGGATTGTTATTTGTAAACATATGTGTGCGTGGCCCACACATATGAGAGACGCATATGGCATAGCGGTTAGTTTTCCTGGGAGGCGCTACATACCTCTGTCCTGAGGGCATTAAACTAAAAGCATTCGCCAGCACATGACCAGGTTGGGCAATTATTCTCCTTGCCTTCTGGGCCACCTGCTTCTCCCAGAGAGAGCCCAAGTCCCTCTGCCTCACTCCTATAATCTTGGAGCAGACCTTCACAATTCCATTTAGGCTATTTTTGTCCTTCACGGACAGGCCATTGTACCAACAAACAAAGGAGTATGTCAAGAGGCTTTCAATGAAAGATTGATGAACCTGTATAGGATGGTAGTACAGACATGAAATTAGTGAGTTTCCTCAGTAAGTGGAATCTTTGTTGCCCACGTTTGACAATCGAGTCAAAGTATTGGCGTCAAACTTGAGTTTTGAGTCAAACACAGTGCCAGGTAAATACATGTGTTGACTATTTGTACCTCCTCATCATGGATAATGCTTGCCTTTGGTTTGCTACTACAGGTTCTAAAGTCAATGACTATCTCCTTTGTTTTTGTTACATTCAAGGTCAAGGTAGTTATTATCACACCATTTCACAAAAAAGGTAGTGCATGGCCGTGATCATGCTCCTCACCCTGGAGGGTGAGGAGCATGGAGGGTGAGGAGCATGGGGGAGGAAGGACTCCAAGGAGAGTAGGACAGTGTCATCAGAAAATGTGACTAAAAAACTACCCTCCTGGGGGTTCCTGCAGTTGTCTGTATACTTGATGAACAGCAGGGGGGAAAGGACACAGCCCTGCAGAGAGCCTGTACTTGAAATCACAGTGGTGGACATGTGTCCTGCTACATGTGACACCTGCTGAACCCTGTCGGTAAGGAAATCTAAAAACAACCTAAGAAGCTGATCAGGTAACTTAAAATGAGATGCAAGGTGTTCAATCAAAATGTGAGGCTGCATTTTGTTGAATGCTAAGGAAAAGTCAGCGAATAACAGTCTGACATGAGATTTGGGTTTTTCGAGGTGTTTGTAGACACAATCTAAAATAAATAGTTTTGCGTCCTCTACACCTTTGCCGGCTTGATAAGCAAACTGCAAGCGGTCTAGTTTTCCATCTATCATACTCAGTGTCATGTCTTTAAGAATCCTTTCAAAAATGTTCATAACCAAGGATGTGAGCACTACAGGTCTAAACTCCTTGAGTTCCCTAGAGTTTTTCACTTTGGGGATAGGAATTATTGTAGAGGTTTTCCAGACTGTTGGTATCTGGCCTGAGTCAACACATCTTTGGAAGAGGTTAGAAAAACCCCCGCTCTGGGTCTGCACAGTATCTTAGCCCACAGATTGCATCAGGGCCAGCAGCCTTCCTTATTTTGACCTTCCAAGAAGAGTAGCCACACATTCCTGTGATATCACCATATCATTTTCAGATACAAGGGAGCCTCTCAGCCTGGAAATATCATCAGAAAACTCAGTTCTTTCAAACCGAGAGAAGAAGGAGTTAAAAGCATTGGGCAGGTCTGAGTCCTCCACACCATTTACCCTGACAGCTTGTTTACACTCATCTCTATCTTGGTTAATGGAGGCCATAGTCTTTATCCCTTTCCAAGCTTGTCTAAGATCCCCGCCAGTATACTGCCTTTCTATTTTTTCCTTGTAGGGGAGAGCCGGGTCGATTGAAACACGGGACGAATGAAACACAGCACTTTTCTCGAAAACCACGCAAGTCTGACACGTCAAATTTCGTCACTACGTTCAGCACGCAAGACTGACCAACCCCGGGAAATCTTGCGTAATGACGTCATTCCGTTTGATTTTTATCCCGCGAACCTGTTTTTGAGCGCGGTATGTAAAATCTTTCGTCCGCTATTTTTTTTGTAATAAACAGTTGTGTGTTTTGTTTCATGCCATAATACTATGTCTGTACAACAGGTGAATTAGTACTTAAAAATGTCCTAAAGTGTGCAATGTCAGAGTTTTGAAGTTTAGAGTCAAAAAAGGTTTAAGTGTCAGTAGTCGCTGTCGGGACGATTGAAACACTTGTTTCAATCGTCCCGCATGTCACCATGCGTAAATGCGCGCACATTGCCTGATCAATACCTGTATAAATCACCAAAGGAATTAATGTTTTGCAATGAATAACTGCTTTGAATTAGTAACATATATTTTTAATGAACAAACGTGTTTATCACATGCATCAACAGATTATCACCATAAGAGAATGCCAAGAGTCAGAAAAAGAACCACCTCCCGTGGGCTGGTTCCTGCAGCAGTGTATGCCAGGGCCTGCAGCGATGTCAGTTTGGGGAGCTCAGTGAGGCAGGCAGCATTGGCACACAATGTAAACCATGTCACCCTGTCACGCTTCCTCAAGCGGAGGGCAGAGGAGGGCAAAGAAGTGGCTAGGCCCCCGGGCTACAACCCGCACAATAGGGTGTTCGATACCGAGCAGGAGGGAAAGGTCAGGGGCTACCTGAAGCGGGCAGCAGCCATTTATTTTGGGCTGACCCCTAAGGAGGTCAGTGTTGGGAAAAGGCTAACATAGGGCTACACAGGCACACATGTATGCTATGCATATACTTTTAAAAATGAATAAATATGAATAAATAAACACACACAAAATAATTTATATTTTATACTTTTTATAATCCCTTCAGGTCAGAAAATTTGCCTTTGACCTGGCAGTTCGTTTTAGCTGTCCATTCCCTGCGTCCTGGTCAAAGAAGAGCATGGCGGGGAAGGACTGGTTTACCTCCTTCCTGGAGCGCAGTGGCAGCCTCTCCCTCCGGCGTCCAGAGGCCACTAGCCAACAACGGTTGTCCAGCTTTAACCAAAGCAATGTCAAGTTGTTTTTTGAAAACCTGCAGAAAGTGCTGGACCGGCACCAGTTCCAGGCCAAGGATGTTTGGAACATGGATGAAACTGGTATTGTTAACTATAATATAAAAACTATATACACATAAATAAATAGAAACTACGTTAAATAAATAACTATAACTATAACTATAAAACTATAAATAGAAACTACGAAACTATATAAAAAAACTATATACACATAAATAAATAGAAACTATGTTAAATAAATAACTATAACTATAAAACTATAAATAGAAACTACGAAACTATATAAAAACTATACACATAAATAAATAGAAACTACGTTAAATAACTATAACTATAAAAATAAATAGAAACTACGAAACTACGCTCACACAACTATAAATATGAAAACTATATACACATAACTAACTAACTAAGCTCACACAACTATTTACATTTAAAGACAACAATATTTCATGGAAAAAGTTCAATTAAAAGTAAAAAATGTATTTCATTGACAGGGGTCACCACTGTCCAGGTGCCAGACCGTGTCGTGGCCCAGATGGGGCAGAAGCAGGTCGGCTCCGTGACCTCAGCGGAGAGGGGAACCCTGGTCACCGTTGCCCTGGCAGGCAATGCCCAGGGCGACCATGTTCCACCGTTCTTTATCTTTCCCCGTAAACGGTACAAAGAGCACTTCCTGAGGGGTGGACCTGTTGGCTGTGCTGGCACCGGCAACCCAACTGGCTGGATGAAGGAGCCAGACTTCCTCCTGTACCTGGCCCACTTCACCAGGCACACCCGTGTGTCCAAGGAGTCCAAGCTGCTCCTCCTCCTGGACAATCACCCGTCCCACCTGTCAATAGCAGCAATTGATTTGTGCAGGGCTAATGGCATAGTGCTGCTGTCCTTCCCTCCCCACTGCACCCACAGGTTGCAGCCAATGGACATAAGTGTCTTCGGCCCCCTAAAGGGGTACGTTAACAGTGCGGCGGACCGGTGGATGAGGAGCCACCCAGGATCCAATATATCAATTTATGATGTTCCCTCCATCGTGGCTGAAGCCTTACCTGAAGCAGCGACGGTGAAGAACATCACCTCTGGGTTCTCAAGTCCAGGTATCTGGCCCTTTAAACCCTCCGCTTTCGAGGAGAAGGACTTCGCTGGATCCTTCGTCACAGACCGTCCTCCTCCCCAGGCTTCAGTTGACGAAGTCAGCGCTCCAGGTGCCACTTCAGGTAGGTTACAGTTCATCAGAAGCAACAAATAGGATTAAACAGAGTTCATAATACATAAATAAATACATACCGGTAAATTAATAAATAGTCCCATAAGTCCAAGTTCATAAAAAAGTCCATAGGTTAGTGGAGGGCAGAGAAGCTGCTAGACCACCAGGCTACAACTCTTACAACAGGGTATTTAACAAAGATCAGAGAAAAAAAAATGCGTACTTTGGCAGGCACGTACGAGCCTGGACAAGGTCCCGAGCCTGACGCCCTGGAGTTCAGCCCAGAGATCGTCCGGCCTTACCCTAAGGCCGGGCCTAGAAAAATGACACAGAGAAGAGGGAGAAGGAGGCAAGTGGAGTTAGTCTAACATCTCATATCTTGTCTTGCCTTCCTTTGTCTACAGTCATGTAGACCTACCACATTTCAAGTCATTCAATTAACATTTAAAAAATCAAATTTTAAAATCAATTTTAAATCAAAATTTAATGTTTTCAGGACAACTGCAATACTAACAGACAGCCCGGTGAGGGCTGCTTTAGAGGCTGAAAAGCAGGAAACCGGCAAGCAGCGTCCCTCCTCTCGGGCTCCAAAGAAGAGGCTGATCTCGCCTGCTCCCGCCCCTCTTGCTGGAGTCGCCCCTGGTGCCCCCTCAGCTGCTCCTCCTGCTGCTATTGCCTCTGCCACGTGGCCCGCTAATGCAGTCACCCCTACCTTAGGCCTGCTCTGTGCTGTTCCGGATGCAGTAGAGTTTGCCACCATTGCCGACTCCCCCTCTACTCCTCCAACTGATCCGTCCAACGAGGACGTGGGCTGCCTCGTGTGCTGCGAGCTGTTCAGCGCCTCGATGCCTGGTGAAGAGTGGGTCCAGTGCATCTTTTGTTATAAGTGGTCGCATGAGGCTTGCACTGAAGGGGCTACACACTACGTGTGTCACCTGTGTGACAAAGAATAGAAATAAAAATAATTATTTAGCCTAGGCTACTATACTGTCCATGTGTCTTCACTTGTTTGCAGTGGAAATAGGCCTACTGTAAACACACATTTCACTGAATATTATAGACTGATTAACTAACGTCCATCATTGTAAAGCATCCAAAGTAACAACGGCTACATTAAATGATTATGACAATTATCATTTAATTTAGTGGACATGCACTTAAAAACTGCTGGGTATAAGCTGTAGGCTAGCCTTCTACACGCTTGCTCTTGGTCAAGACTTAGGCCTATAGCTTGCCGATTTAGCCTTTTCTCCAGCCATTACCATCCATCAGCTAGAGCTAGATTAATCAAAGTCTTCTGCTTAATATATGATTTCAATGTAATGTACATGCAAATGTTCAGACTATTACACAATATTTAACAGATAAAATGAGTTTAGCCACTTACATGTCGACAAAACTCCAGGTGCGTCTGTGCACCTTGCTGCGCGCGACGAAAAGAATGACGCGTTCAAGGTGCGCTTGGATAAAGGTCAGGTGTCGTGTTTTCCGGTTGACCTGGTGGTTTTTGTTTAAATTAAATAACGGGATGTTCAACTGTGTATCCCTAAAAATGACCGTGGACAGTGAAATAAGTAAATTAAATGAAAATGTAATCGTCCAACTGGTATAAAAGAAGAAAGGTGAGTTTTAATCGAAATGCGCATCTTGAGAATTACG